>JBBPBS010001075.1:5195373-5218698 GCA_037974835.1 Cicer judaicum | reverse complement strand
CTAACAAATAACATAGAATTATTTGATTACTTGTGATTTTTTTTTAAATTATTTTTTTTTTTAAAATAATATGTAATTGTTGATGATAGTAATTTTTTAATTTAAATATAAGATATATTATGTCAGGATAAAATGTATATCAAATATATAAAAAAATATAATATTGTTATTTTGTTAGTTATTATGTGTGTATTAAATACAAAATATGAAAATATTTAGCATTTGACTATTATATCCTTATCCGATTTTATATTATATATTATTTCTATTCTAATATGCACATCAGACGAGCTATGTGTTGATTGTGATGATCTCATGCTAATAATCAAAGATAAATTAAATATTTTAATATTTTAGAGAGAGAGGAAGCGTATTAAATGATAACTATTAATAATAACATTTGAATTTAATTAATACATTAGATTAAATTATTAATTAAGACGTTATGTAATTGTATATTCATTCAATAACTCTTAGATATT
This sequence comes from Cicer judaicum, assembly GCA_037974835.1. Taxonomy (NCBI): domain Eukaryota; kingdom Viridiplantae; phylum Streptophyta; class Magnoliopsida; order Fabales; family Fabaceae; genus Cicer; species Cicer judaicum. The sequence goes on along the minus strand of JBBPBS010001075.1, from coordinate 5,218,216 downwards.
ATATGCTATAATATCTTTAAATTTATTTTCTTTTTATTTTTGTAATAATTTTTAGAAACTCCTTAATAAATATATTATTTATATATTTTTTTGACTCAAGGATTTTTTTATTAAACCTGCATATTTATTGTTTATTATAATATTATTGTAACTTCTAAATTTCAATCCTTATTATTGTAAAATTTTATTGGCTTAAATTTTACAAATTTCAATCAATATAATTCAAACTTGCATTAATTTGTTTATTGTAATAAAATTGTGGGTGTGGCTAGTTTTAGCTATGATATTTCAAATTCGGTTTTTACAAATTTTATATTTAATTTAAAAATTATTTTTTAAGGAATTTTTTGAAAATACAATTTTTTTTTGATTTATTTTTATCAACAAAAAACAATGATCGAAGAGTAGTTAATTTTTTTATTTTTTTATTTTGATAAACAATAAAATGTATATTTAATAAAATTAAAATTCTTGAGTAAAAAAATATATAAATAAAAATAAAACCCATAAATAATTATATCTCACAACTTTGAAAGGAGTTTTATTTTTTGGATACAATATTAATGAGTTTTTCATTCGAATTATTTACAAAAATAGAAAGAAAATAATTGTAGAGGTATTATAGCATATAGTATCTAAGAGTTATTTGATGATGATACAATCACATAACATATTTAGTAAGTAATTTAATCTAATGGTTATTATTAATAGTTCTCTTTTCTCATAATAAGTATTCGTTCTCACCGGATACACTCTATATACAACTACCATTGTTTGGCAGAAAGTTGAGTCTTTGCTATATCGAGTTAAGAGACCTAAAGATAAAATCAAGTGGTTGTGATACCAAACACGAAAAGACATGGACATATCTCTGATGTGTATCATATGTCTTCTACAACATACAAAAATTGTTATGTCGTGACCATAGGTCTTGGTACTTGTCTCGCCGTCTACTCAAGATTCCAATGTAACATAAAAGTAAAAAAAATAGAAAATGAAAACAAGAATGTGAACATAAAAAAATGAAAAAGTAGATGAATATAAACATCTAAGGACACATAAGCATTTTAACATACATATTTGAAGTCATCATAATATAAACATCCATGTATAAATGTATATGATGCTATCACATCATAGTGAAGTCATCATAATATAAACATCCATGTATAAATGTATATGATGCTATCACATCATAGTGAAAGGGTCACAACTCACAAAGGCCAAGGGACGAACTAAGCCATCATACACATCATACCAAAGAAACAAGTCACTTCCCAAAAATATAGACTAGTCCTTTTGATCAATAAGGGTACATGTCTTCCATTTTCTAAGCAGATGTCTTAGTCGTTAGTTGGAATCGTCCTAAAGGTGCGTTTCCATAATTACGGTATGGATTAACCTATTATTAAGACACCATATCATAAATACTAGCCAAAATTTTGTGAAATATTATCAATACTTCGGTAGTATCTGTAATGTAAAAAAGATCAACTAAAAATAAAATTGTATCATATTGAGATACTTGATTTTCTACATTTGACAATATTTATACATATGCAAATGAATATCATACATTAAATTGATACTTATTCATACTCGTATTGATATCCTCCTTAGTAACGTATCTTAAATACAATCATAACATATTCTCGAATAAAATCACATCACATTGAATATAAACCAACCAAATCATCGTTTTGTAGTTAACAAAAAGAAAAATCATTAATCTTTCTTATTATTTCTCATTTTGCCTTTTTTTGGTATCACAAACATATCAAAATAAAAAATTCACAATGTATTCACAATATCAACACAATTTTATATAAGCACATGTTAATTATACATTAATAATAAAATAATTTATATATATATAAAAGAGATATAAAGTTTATAAAGTTATTTTACATTATAATTTTATCATTTACTTAATTAATTTTGTATTATAATAATTTATTCTTTAATAATTGTATAAAATATGTAAGTTCAATTGTTAAATCGAACTTTTAGTATTTATTATTTACAACTTAGAAGAGAAATCATAATTCTAGTTCCGAGAATGTTAAAAAAGGAAAAAAAAACTAAAGAAGAAAAACATACAATACAAATAGAAACTAATAAAATTGACTAACAAGTGTTTGCTGCAATTAATACAAGATAGTATTATAAATATTTGCAAACCAAAGATTAATCTTTCTGTAATTAGTAATAATTTAACTCATACGTTATACAAAGACATGAGTTTAAAATTCCATTATTAAAGCAGCAACTTATTTTTGGTATTCAATATGACGACTTTATTTAAAAGTAAAATATAATTATATTTAAAAAGTTTCTTCTATTTTTATTTCACTGAGAATGAGAAGTGACATTCAATTTATTTAAATTTTTATATTTTTAAAAATAATATAAATATTTTTATTTTAATAATATTAAATTTATTTTGTTTATGATATATTTTATCGACTTAAATAAATACATAAATGTATATTTTTTAATAATAAAATGTCAAAATATTCACAAAATAGATCAAAACGAATATAAAATAAAATAATAAAAAAAAAAATTCGAGAAGAAATAAAATAGGAGTGTAGCTGTGAACTTGAGGGCATAGCATAAATAGTCTGGTTTTTTCTCTATATCGATTATTATCACATGCCTCAATTGATATACACCAAACCAGATCCACCAAAACCCTATAAGCTTCACATCAAACCATAGAATTATCAACATATAGAGATCCTTAGCTTTCTCCCTCTATTCCAATCATTCCGTTCATTCTCCATCTCTATCTTCTTTCTTATACCTAGATTATTTACGAAAAAACCATAACCACATTGTGACGCCTTCAATGTAATAACATCACTCTTCAATTCATTATTTTCATTTTTCTTTCCTCAAATTTGATCCGATTGTAGTTTTCTTACCTATTGTTTTTTTTTCTTCCAATTCTATGTATCACTTTTTTTTTTTTTAATCTGAAACCCTAGTTAAATTCTTCTTAATGCTTTTTTACAACGTTTATAAGTTGTAACCTTAATTCTATTCAAATTAGGCCAATTTTTTTGTTTAATTTAACCTCCCTAAGCATGATGATTTATTTTTTTGTATTTAGATATTTTTTTTAGCTCTAAATTCTTAGTATGTTTATTCCATTTTTCAGCCTCTTAGTTAATATGATGTGAGTTGTTCATTTACATGATTTGTTTGGCACAACACAAGGAATATTTTATCAAATTATAGATGTTTAGTTGGTTTTTGTGTTCAGCATTCTGAGGATGTATTTTTGTGCTCTCAATTCCATTATGTCATCTTGCGAACTTATGTTTCACGGATATTATTCATTAGTAATGAAATGTAGCTGATCCATGAGTTGTTAATATAGTTTGTTGATTTTGCAGCTATCAACTGGAGCAAACAAGAAGTGTGAAAGGAAAGGAGTAACTTAGATAAGAGGTCAACTGTGCCATCGAGTTGTTGTAGCTAATTTTCATTTTTCAGTTGGGCTTCCGGCTTTGAAGGCGGCATTGGAATTGATTTGACTTATATTGATAAGTGATGATAGAAGTATAAGGTAGACAACAATTTTATATCATTTCTTGCAGATTGTTTCGATTAATGTTTCAACATGTTTCTATTAATGTTTCATATGATTTTATTTGGTATTTTCTATGTGTGTTCTGGTTGGGTGGTTCTTTGCATTAGTGTTGCCAATTGCGGAAAATAGCGGTTTATTCAAATTCCGCTATGCTATAGTGCTATAGCGCTGCAATAGCGGCTATTTGACAATATTTTATACTAAATAGCGGTTTGCGGCTATTTGACAATATTTTTTACTAAATTGGGGCTTTGCGCCGCAATTTGACAACACTGTTTTGCATCTACTTCATGTTTTCAATCACATGTTGTATAGTGAAGAGAAATCATTTGCAATAAATGCCATATCATGTTGCAAACTGAACTGAGGAAAATTTGCATAGCTACTACTTTCATTGGATCAATATTATCAAACAGTAGTACTGGTATTGGTAGTTCCATAGAGGTATTGCTTGGAGACTTTTGAAAAATGCCATTTGACTGTCATGGCGTGGTGTCTCTCAAGAGGTGGCCCGTTGTGTCCATGGAGAGTATCGCACAATTAGTAGCTAAATAACCCAAGGAAAATTTTTATTTGCTTGTTTTCAACCCCAAGGACAAATTGAGCCCACAATGACTGAAAATAACCTTTTCAAACCCTAATTAAGTTCCACAAATCTATGCTTCCATTGTGTGTCTTGTTTCTCACCTAAAAAAAGGCTCAAACTTATCTCCTCTACCATCTTAATGAATGGCTCTTCTCCGCTATCTCCTCTATCATCTCCGCTATCTCCTCTATCATCTCCGCTGAATGACCATCCTTCCTCATTTCTTAGTTGGAAACCTCTAATAAAATCTCAATTTCCCTATTTTCAGTCAATTAACCATTATCTATTTGTCATCATGGGGTGGATGATTATTTTTATATTTTTTTAACATACCATGCTTCCGTTTCATTAGTAGTGACATGAAAATTGCGATCAACATATTTCAGAATTACAATGATCCTTCATGTTAGATTTTTTTTTTTTTAATAATTGTGATTGCTACAGCAGCAATTTACTTCGTCCAAATGTGGGGAATGGATCTTGGGGTGTAAATTTGTTTTCAAATATAACTTTTAAAACAACAAATCGAAAACTCTGAAGCACCCCGAACAACCCCTAAAATTAGGGGTTCTGGAAGGAACAAGAAATACAACGTTTTTAGGCAGTGTTTAAACGTTTTATTTGTTAATTAGTTTGAGTTTGTGGAAGGCCGAGCCGTTGAGGTTTCTTATGGATAAATTAATAGACTGGGTTGTATTTATGGCCTCTATTTGGTACTTTGTGCATGTTTTTTTTAAGAGAGTCTAGATGGAAAACATGTGGGTCGATTGTAAAATTCTTTGGTATTTTGGAGTTATTTCTTTTTAATTTTTGTTGTCCTTTACGAAAGTAGGATGCTTCTTATTTCTCAATGCTTTTGTCCCTTTCTCCTATCAAATATTTTCTTCAATAAAAAGTGAAAGACACAGAAAGATGCTACTGATAATTGGATGGAATTAAATCAGTTGTTAGCTAATGAATGTGAATAAACCATACTTCGCGCCCCTTTTCCATATTAAATTCTCATACATTATTGAATGCTTCTCTTGGTGCAGGAGTACTGGTGATTTTTTCTTTTGTGGCAATATTGATGATAAAGTTGATCCAAATTCCGAAATGGATCGCAATACCGATGTTCCCTTGTGCTCTACTAGCACAGTTAATATTTCACACTCACACCAGAGTTTCTGTGGCTTTGTGCAACAGCCTACTTTTGTGAGTGGATGGATGTATGTGAATGAACAGGGACAAATGTGTGGTCCCTATATTAAGGAGCAGTTATATGAGGGCCTAACTACTGGTTTCTTGCCATTTGAGCTTCCTGTGTATCCTGTGATTAATGGCACAATAATGAACCCTGTGCCATTGAATTATTTCAAACAGTTTCCTGACCATGTTTCCACCGGGTTTGCATTTCTGAGTATGGACTTCTCAGGTACAAGGATGCCAACAAATTGCTCCTCTTCTTCTCTTCTGGCTCTTAACCCAGATTCAATGTCTGTTTCGCCGTCACATGTCAATGACTGCATTAAGGAATCCAATCACTTGAATTTAAATTCAGAGGAATTTTGCAGGATAATTTCTTGTCAGATGGTAGTGCAATATCTGCTCGCTGTTTTGTTAAATATAACAGTTTGATATAGCTGTTGCTCATTTCGATGTTTGTGTGTGTGTCTTGTTTTTGGTTTTAGGTTGGAGGAGAATGCTGCTGGCTTTATGAGGACAAAAAGGGTATCAAACATGGGCCGCATTCCATTTCAGAATTGATTTCCTGGTACCACCATGGATATCTTGAAGATTCAACAGTGGTAAGATACAAGAATTCATTCATTGAAATAATTTATAAGCTGCAGATCTGGTGCAGGAGAGGATATGATGAGTTGATAAATTTTCTTAAAGCAGTTTATGATTATTATCAGTTTCCTTTACCCTATGTATATTGCACCTCATTTTTTTAACAATTTAATGTATGGAGCTAGGATTAAATTTTCTTTTAATGTAAGGGTTTTGGAGGTGACTGCACGTTTTAGTGGAGTTTCATGAATATGCTCGAATAGAATCTTCTGTTCTTGTCCTTTCTTCTTCTAGTGGTGTGACCTCTATTTTTAAACTGGACATTTATAATTAATTTTGTCAATTGGTGCTTATCTTGGAAAAAATATAAACCAATTTATTGGAACATTATTTTATATTAATTTACAGATCTCTCATTTTGACAATAAGTATGGAACCTTTATGTTGCTGTCTGCTGTAAATGTTTTGAAAGAAGATATATCTGGAACAACCATCTGTGGATCAGATTCCAAAAGCAATGGAGTTGGTAATGTGGTGAACTTAGTTTGTGAAATATCTGAAAACATTTCTTCCCAATTGCACATGGGTATAATGAAAGCTGCCCGTAGAGTTGTGCTAGATGGAATTATTGGTGATATCATTGCAGAATTTGTTACTGAAAAGAAATGCAATAGGCATAAGCTTGAGTCTGCTGATCAAACTTCTGAAACTTGCATGTTGGACAGTAAAATGGTACGTTTAATTGCTTTGCAGTTTTTGAATAACTTGAAACTTTGTTCATTGCACTAAGTAAGTCATTGAATATTTGCTTTAACAGCCTATGTTTTCTGTGTAGATGAATAAAAGTACTTCCCTTTCAAGTGAGCCTGCACCTTCCCATATTTTGGACAGTCAGGCTTGTCATGAAATTTCCAGACCATCTTCAACAAGTGTTAAATCAGTTGGAAGCATTGAAAATTTTTGGTGGTCATATGCTGCTGTTCGTAAAGTACTTTTTGAACATTGCTTGCAAGTCATGTGGAATGCAATTTTTTCTGACACTGTAACGGAGTATGTATTTTCCTGGAGGAAGAGGAAACGTTGGTCTCATCCTATGCCTCAATCATCTGTTAATGAATCTAAAGATTATGTTAATATGATTAAATCAGAAGCTGTGAGTACTGAGTGGCTTGCTTAATTGAAGTTTTTGCTTTAATTGTGTCTATAATAATCACAGTTATTGTACAGTTGATTCTCAGGCCAGGTTCCTCTGTATGCAATGTTGATGGTGATATCCAGTCTGGAGTGATGAAGACAGAAAGAGATTGTCATACTGAGTTATTTTCATCTCCTAATAGCCCCAAAAGCAGAAACTTACTAGAAGGTCAAACAGTTTCATGCAGTGATCATAACTCTAAAGATTTGACACACATTATTGGAATTGTGGAGAATGAGCTTCACATCTCTTTGAAGGAATCTTTAGCTGATTACGTTCGAAGTGTTGTAGACAAGGAAGTAAACAAATTAATTCCTTCCTTAGAGAAAGACAGATCTAGTGAGGTAACTTGAATAGAAGTGTTCATATTCTCTTATCTACTTAGACACTATTTGTTGAAGACTCCTTTAATAGTTGCAGGTTGATGTTAGTGACTGCCATTTCTTGGAGATGCATACTGGTAAAACATCTGTTAATGAAATTCTAAATGACGAGTCTATTGATCCTGTGAAAAGCGGAGACTCAATTAGTGTGCCTTCATCTGAAAACCGTATGTCTAATGTATTCTCAAAAGCATTTCAAGAATTGTGTGGACATTTAAATGATGTGGTTGATGAAGAGGAGATTGGTGACCTTCCACCTGGATTCGAAAAGAACTCTCAGATAATTGTCCCACACTACAAATCAAAATTTCGACCTTCAAGAATAGTTGAATGTAATCCAAAGATTACAGAATATGTTGCATCTGCACTGTGCAGACAGAAGCTGCATGATGAAGTTCTAGAAGAGTGGAAGTTGTCGTTTCTTGATTCTGCATTTAATCAAGTTTTTATGTCATCGTGTACCATAAAGAAACATTTTCAGTGTCGTGGTCATGAGGTAAGAACTTTGTCTAATACTTAAGAGAGTTTAAATATTGCATTTCATGTTGGTTTCTCTCAATGTGTGTCTTTGTTATTTTGTTTTATTACATCAAATTCTTGTAACTTGATTTATTTTCTTAATTTTGTAATTCTTAAAGAAGGGGAAATCAGTCAGTGTAAGCAAGAAACTATTGGACGATGCTACTTCTGGACTGGGAAAATTGAAGGAAGGTGCAAAAAGTTCTGGAGCTCCTCCGGTGAGTGGAAAGTATGCATATTATCGCAAGAAACTGCCAAGGAAAGAGTTTGGCTCTGCTCAGTCTGTCGTAGAAGATGATTCAGGGCCAGGGAAGCAGCCTCTGGCTAAGTTAAGGAAAATTGTTTCTGGAGATGTGCACGAGACTGCAGAAGTCAAAATAGCTGCTATTAAATGTGGAAAGGCTAAGATGTTTAAAGGGAAGAAGGATACAGCTTCTAAAAGCAGGTCTTCTGTCATTGTCAATAATAGCTCACCCAGTTATCAGTTATCCTTGACAAATAAAACTAGCCAGAAAGTATTGAAGTTGGCGCATACAGTTCAAAGTATATAATTTTTCTTGTTAGGTTGTCATTGGTTTGATGATTATACTTTCTTTTAGGAATAACAGCTGTCATTTTCTGTTATTCAGATGATGTTATGGATGTTGTGAAGTCTAATAAAAAGAGGCTTTCTACGTCAACGGATAATAGTGTTAACATGAAGGTGGTAAAACGCAATAACTCTGATGGCTCCATTCACAGGAAGAGCACTGGTCATATTCCCAGAGAGAAACTAAATGGTAGGTTTATGACATATTCTTATTGGATTCTTGTTTCTCAGCTTCTTGTTCGTTGTTGAAACTTACCTGATTGTTGTAAGTTGTCTTCATTAATTTTCTTGTTAAGCTGTCATTGGTTTTACTAGTTTACTTTTTTCAGGAATAACATCTGTCATTTTCCGTTCTGCAGATGATGTTAAGGATATTATGAAGTCTAATGAAAAGAGGCTTTCAGCGTCAACTAATACTAGTTTTAGCATGAAGGTGGTTAAAAGCAATAACTCTGATGGTACGATTCACAGGAAAACTGTTGGTCATATATCTAGAGAGAAACTAAATGGTTGGTTTATGGCATATTCTTATTGGATTCTTGTTTATCAGCTTCTTGTTCGTTGTTGAAACTTACCTGATTGTTGTAAAATATCTTTATTAGTTTTCCTTGTTAAGTTGTCATTGGTTTTATGATTATACTTTTTTTAGGAATAACAGCTGTCATTTTCCGTTATTCAGATGATGTTACAGATGTTGTGAAGTCTAATGAAAAGAAGCTTTCAGCGTCAACAGATAATAGAGTTAGCATGAAGGTAGTTAAAAGCAATAATTCTGATGGCACTGTTCACAGGAAAACCACTGGTCATATCTCCAGAGAGAAACAAAATGGTAGGTTTATGGCATATTCTTGTTGGATTCTTGTTTCTCAGCTTGTTATTCGTTGTTGAAGCTTACCTGATTGTTGTAAAATGTCTTTACTAGTTTTCACGGAAGATTTATTTGCTTTTTGTTTGTTATTTCCATTTGCAGCAACAAATAAAGCATCAAAATCAAAAAAGAAGCATCAAACAGATGATGTGACATCATCACATCCTGCTAAGGTTTTGAAAATTTCAAATAAGGGTGCAAGTCTGGGAGCTAGCAAAAAAGTAACTGCGGCACGGAGGGATTCTGCTGAGTCCAAGTCATTGGATTTATGTCCTCGATCTAATGGATGTGCTAGGACTTCTATTAATGGGTGGGAATGGCATAAATGGTCTCAAAGTGCTAGTCCTGCAAGTAGAGCACGTGTCAGGGGTCTTCTGCGTGTACAAAACAAGTGCATAGGTTCTGAAAATAATTCATCTCAGTTGTCAAATGGTAAGGGCCTTTCTGCAAGAACAAATAGGGTGAAATTGCGCAACCTTCTTGCTGCAGCTGAGGGTGCAGATCTTCTGAAAGTACCTCAATTGAAGGTGGTTGTAGAATATGAATGTGTTTTTTGTCATACTTATCTAGAGCGTTGGGATAAATCAGATTCAAAGTATCTATTTTGCATTTTTCAGGCACGGAAAAAGCAATTACGTTTTCAAAGGAGCAAGATACATGACTGGGGTCTTGTTGCCTTGGAGCCAATAGAAGCAGAGGACTTTGTGATCGAATATATTGGAGAATTAATTCGTTCTCGGGTATAAACAAATTAATTGTTCTAAAGATGCATATTTCAACGCATATCATGTTGGTCTGTTTTACAAAGTGAACTCTGACTTTTATGTTCATAATCATATAACAATATATAACGATAAACATAAAGTCAATCAAATTAAGCAGATGTGTAACTTTGTGTGTATTTCATTGCAAGTAAATAGGCAGATGTATAACTTTGTGTATTTCATTGCAAGTAACTTTAAACTTAATTCTGGGTATATGTTTTGTGTGAAAGTTTTTTATTTAATGGTTGCTTTCCTGAAGAATGAATACTTTATTGCTGATGTCTGTAGAATCAGTAACTTGTTCAGAATATAATAATTAAGGTGAACAAAAACTAAGGAACTGAGTATATATGGAAATCAATATGCATAGAAAAGGAAATAATTTATTTCTGTACTTATTTTTATTCTATATAACAATTGATCATTAAGCTTACCAGGTCTTCCAATTTGCTTCTGGTTTGACAAGTGGCATAGTCATTGTTGTCGTAATGCAATTTATTTTTTTATTTTTATTTTAAATTTAAATTTAACTTTTTATGTGATATAATGACTGATGTGATTTTGTCCCTCACAGATATCCGATATACGTGAGCGACAATATGAAAAGATGGGAATTGGAAGCAGTTACCTTTTTAGACTTGATGATGGTTACGTGGTTAGTATGTAGTATAGTATTTTACTAAAATTTATGTTGGCAGTTTCATTATTGTTGCTTTTCTAAAAGGCTGGACTAATTTTGTCTGATGAATCTGATATCTTGTTATCCTTGTCTACCCTATATTAATATTAAATGATATTGTTACTTCTACTTTTCTGTAATTAAAACATAAAAATACCAAAGGATCAAAATATTGTAGGAGTTAAACCTTATGATTGTGTTTAGTCTAGAAATTTTGTTTGGAAGTCGACGAGAATTCACGTAGGCTTGATCAGGTGTCTAATATGGTTAGAAATTACAAGGTAGAAGTTTAAGCTTGTAACTAAAACCTCGGATGTTACTTGACCAAGAAGATGATTCACGTTTTGTGCAACTATGGTTTGAATTCAAGAGTTTGCTAAAGCGGTATGCATACAAATTGTGGGATGGTTAGCTTTATTGTTAGTTGTGCCTTTCTTAATCTGATAATTGGGAGATTCATGACACCATTATAAGCACCCAACCTTGAGAATTTAAGCTCCATGTTATTGTAGCTTGTAATGCACTACACACATTATAAGACAATCCATTCCCGACACATGATTGATTTTCCACTAGATAAGCTTGAATAATATATAATCTATAAAAGCTTATCAAAATGGAATATTAAGTTAAATGCAGTTTTTCATGTCCTTTAACTAGTATTCTGATGTTGGTAAATTCTAATCCAGTGATAACATTTAAAGTGATATTTGCTTTTCCTATCTGTTTGTGCAGGTTGATGCTACCAAGAGAGGTGGGATTGCAAGATTTATTAATCATTCTTGTGAGGTACTTATGCAGTATTATTATATATCAAAATGCATGTGTGTGTGTGTGTTTATTTGTTTTTTGGTATAAGCTTGTGTTACTTCAACTCTTGTTTTCACGTTCTTCCTAATTTGAACTGAACTTTTGGCAGCCCAACTGTTACACAAAGGTTATATCTGTTGAGGGTCAAAAGAAGATTTTTATATATGCGAAACGGCATATAAAAGCTGGTGAAGAGATTACATACAATTATAAGTTTCCCTTGGAGGAGAAAAAGATTCCCTGCAACTGTGGTTCCAAAAAGTAAGATTATGGCACTCAATTTCTTACCATAGTTGTCCCACAATTTTCTCGGTGCTGTTGCTAGATCTTTGAATTGCATCGATTTAATTAAAAAGTACTATGTTTGTCTTGATCCATGTGTACTCTTAAAAGGTGGTTGTATTAGTAATAGTCAAATAAATATTTGGTCCCCGTACTTGTTGGGTACACATGGATATCATATGTTCCTAATTTTTATTTCACTAATACATTTATGTACATATTATTATTCAAGCTTTGCAATTGATTGATATCACTCAAGTACAAGTAGGGGAGATGAGTTTTTCATTGGATGAGTCATGAGTGGATATATTAGAAATGATGGGATCACAAACCAATGTAATTTGATGATGGTTGTAGCAGCACCTTTTGATGAGTAGATAAAATTCCCGTGGATAAGGGTTTGGCCATGCGAAGAAAAGACCAAATTATTGTCCTGTGAGAAAAATGGATAAATGAATTAAATGGGTCGAATGAAAGTTGGCCTGATTAAACGTGGTGGAGAAAAGCAGCAAATAACTTGAGGAAAAATCAATAAGGTTCAATAGGAATGGATTTTCTTAAAACTTAGTTTTTAATGATGTACAATGGTGTTAAATTCATGTTTTGGACCCTTGGGATATAGGTTGGTTGTTGTCTTATAACCCTTTAACATCTATTGGTTTGTTTGATAAACATTTGAATCGGATCAACATTCTATCAAAACTTTTAGGATGAAATAGAATGTGAAAGTCACCTTTTTGTTTTCCTTTCTAATTTTAACATTTATGTACTTGTTATGCAGGTGTCGCGGATCAATGAATTAGGCAGTTATTGAAACTAATCCTCGAATGCACTCACCACTGAGAGTGGACAATTCTTGCCTTAGGTATGCACTTGTCCTAAATTTTGTGTTTAATTGGTATTGTGAAAAACTGCTGTTCATTTTATTATGTGCTCCCTCAGGCTATATAGTGTTCATGTATGTTTTATTTAATTCTTCTTATATCTCATCTTTATGTTTCTTAGATTCAAATGTTGACATTTCCCCCCTTTTGGCATCTGATAGTTGATAGATGATTATAATTGACTCTTCTCTTTGTTGATAGCTAATCCTACTTTACCTTTACACGTTCTCATTTTCCTGACTTCTTTACCTATGGTTTTATTCAATGCATGCATTTGGCTCTTTAAACATGTCTATTTGGCTTCAATTTTATGAAACATATGTTAAAGAATGTTTTGGAAATTTGCATACCTTCCTTAACTGTGAATATTAAGTGGATGCAATGATCAGAGAGAACTATTCTGCCTCGATTGGAACAATTGGTCAGAAAGTTATTCTTCTTCAATTGGAACGTAGTCTTATTGTTCTTGTCCTCCTTGCAGGATTATACTCTCAAGATACATGTTGCATGCTGAAGATTTGAAGACTATTACTGCATATTACTCTTGACAGTTGGTGTCAAATTGGATGAGTTGCAGCTGTGCTTGTTTACACATACCTTGTATGATTCCACATACCTCTTGTACCTTGTTTATTAAACTGATTATCTGCTGTGAGAAACAAAAATAAGAAATGTAGGTCTAAAAAATTATTTTTGTGATTTCTCTCGAGCCTTTTATGCCAAGAACTTCATGCTGTTTTGATGATAATGATATTGGAAATTATACGAAGACATGCCATCTAGTGCATGATTTCTGGGTTTTGATTTAAACAATATGGTTTTTCAGGTATTTATGGATCACCAACGTAGACGATATGCTGAACTGAATGCTATTGGTGACTGGTGCTGCCAACTTGTTTGGTGATGGAATAACTAACTTGGGCATTCTTGTAGACAGTTGTGGCAGTTGAGTTTCTCCTCTTAGAAGCTGTAAATAATTGTTTTTCCATGTTTATATATAATTTAGTGAAAGAATGATTTGGTGCAAAAGATTCTAATTCTTTTAAGGAGTAAAAATCATTGGAACATTAGTGCATGTTACTCAATTACAAGATTGCAAATCTCAAATCCCCCTTCTCCCTCCCCAGTTCCTTCTGTTTTTTTTGTCCCACCCTCCATGTTTCGATGAGAAAGATTTGGTTGAATTGTATTAGTAGCTGCGGCTGAATTGATGGCAACTACTGGATTTTTCAACAGGCCAACAGTATAATAATATTGGCATTCCTGTTGACAAGTGGGCTGCAAAATTATCAGACGTCCGTATCAACCTTTTGAACCGTTAATTGTTAAATATTAGTGGATGCTATGGTGGATAACCATAGACCAGTATCTAAAAGTTCTCAAAACTCTTACCGCGATCGGCGACACTATTTGGAAGTTGAAGTTATTAGTCATTGTGGTCTTTACAGTTGTAACAATGACTAGATCAATGCCAGTTTGATATAAATAAGGGAAAACAAATGTGTTTTTCAAAATCTAACGCGTCGAACCGACACCAATCAGGTCATCGGCCATAAAGATGAGGAGAACAATTACCGTATATTTTCAAATAATGTCGTCAATCGTGGTTAGAGTTTCGAGTGACTTTCAAGCACTAGTCCACAATGGATCACCTGTCAAAGTATAGGTGGTTCACTGTAGAATTTGTCGTTAAATATTAATGTGCATCATGTTTTTAGCCATTGGTGAAATTACTTGTGTATAGCATAAACTTGCAATGCTTTTTTTGGTCTGGAAACCCATGCCTTAAAAACTGGTACTCATGCCTGGTGTCAAATCTCCCATTTATCAACGTTGGGAAATTGGTAAGATTTCAAGTGAAATGGTTTGTAATCAGGGAGTTTAATTTCGCTATGTTAATGATGATTGGTAAGAGTCATGCAGTTAAAATAATTATGGAATAAATTGTTTTTTATTGTTTACTCTATAATAATTACTCTAAAAATAAGAAATTGTGGTTAGTGAGTTGACCCATTTTAAAATTAAAAGGTAGATACTATGTTGGTTTGTTTGTCAAGGAGTGAGCATACTTAATTTGTTTTCCATGATTTCAATTCGTTTATTTGGCTTCCCTCCTTCAATTCCTGTGGTTGCAGGAGTAGCTCAAGTAGGAAAAACTGTTAGGTTGCTGAATTGGATTTATGCTACTGGTATGTTTCTCTTTCTGCCCCTTGTTATAGTCATTGCTGGTCAGTTCTTTTTATTTGTTCTCTAGTGATTCTCGGTTCCATCCATCAACTCCTCAGCAAATAAAGTGATCATAGAGCAGCCGCTAAAGGTAATGAAAAATGAATTCCTGGCCAATACCATTACCATTTTGGATCAGAGAAATGTTAAAAAGGGTTAGGAGCAGTGGCTTTCACGTTATTTTGTTGGTTGGTTCCGTATGATACTTATCTTAGAAATTCTCATGCTCACAATTACTACAACGAACTCATTTCAAATTGTTTTATACTAATTAATCAAATCATTTTTTTAATTTAAATTATCTACTCTAATAAATTTTCCGTAAATATATCCTGTGGAGTATGTACCGGCGAGATTAACAAACATTGCTATTTTACATGTTTTCTTGCATTCTAATCTTTTTAAAGGAAAAAAGTGTAGAGATAAATTGTGATGTTAACGTTTCTGAGAATTTTGCTTGAAAAGACAAGTTCGTAAATGGAAAAGTGGGTGTGTAGAACGTTTAAAGTTAGTAATACAATCTCACTCTATTTTGTACATATATTAAACTGTGTAATGCTATCATCAGTTTTGTTATCTTTCAAATTCAACCAAATATAATTATTTGTTTTCTTGGTGTGTTTATTTTCCGTAGCACTGGCAAATAGCATACTTTTTTTTGGGACAACAAATGGCATACTTTTGAAATGACAACTATTAAATAAGGGCCAAGCTTGCTGATGTAGTTGGCTCACATGGTCCACATTTCCATTCATGATATTGCATCAATTAGGCCCGCAAATCCTAATTAGGAGATTAAAGACTTATTTAATCAACAAATGTGATAACAAAAATGCAACGAGAAAAAAATGCAATGAAAGACAATTGGACAAGCTAGCAAAAATGCCTTTTGGGAAAAAATAAAATGTTTTGACATTTTTAAAATTTCTAAAAAAATGTTAGTATCATTTAAAAAATCGTAAAGTAAAATAGTGAGGAAAACATTGGTTTTATAAATTGTAGGATTTAATTCATATCGGTCAATCACACTTGTTACATAAATTATAAATGTTTGAGTTTTAGCAGAATTAACTTTAAAATCATACACATAAATGGTAGTATTGTACTGACATTGTAAATTTTTTTACTCTTATAATTAAACTAATTTTTATACATTTATTATTTTTGAAATGAAAATCAATAAAGGTTTAAGTTTTGGTTATTGCAAGACGTTGAATGTGGAAACTCTTTTTTACCTGTATGTCTAATTAAGTAGATATATATTGGATGTTTGTGGCAATTCTTTTTGTACATTATTTTTATCAAATATTGGTTTTGATCTTTTATATTTTTTAAAATTCATTTTAGTCATTTATCTTTATGAAGTGGGTGAATGTTATTTCTTTTCTCACATTACGTTAAATATGAAATGGGAAAATGCCAACTTAACAATTGTTACTCTTACATGTGGGAACAACTTGTGGCAAGGTTTATTGAGAATGCAGTGTTACTTTTGCCTTTGAAAAACAACCAATGGTTGTATGAGGTGTGACATAATTACTGTCCCATGTGATATTCAAAATCCTCAGATTGTTGATAGTAGTAGTCTTTAAATTGTTGTCTTCAATAAAATCCCAAAACAAAGACAACAATTGAATGATAACTATCAATGATTAAAAAACAATTTGAAGGTTTTGGATGCCGATTTGGACAATAATTATGCTTCCTTGGACACTATTGCTAAGTCAAAATTTTCTATTTCATATTTACCATACTATGAGTAAAGGATTAATGTTTACTCATTTCAAAGAGATAAAAGACTAAATGAGTTTTAGATAAAATAAAGACAAAAAAAAATCTTAGGTTAAAAATAATCGACTAAAAAAGTATGTATGTCCTATACAGAGATTAATCTCATTAAACAAATTAGTTTATATAAATTAGTTTTTTTTATGTCCTATACAGAGATTAATCTCATTAAACAAATATATATAGAGAGACCGGCATAGTTCAAAAAACACATCCTAGAGTATACGCATATGTTGGTCCTGTTGGGATTACGAAAGTTCATGTTAACTCCCAAGTGAGAGTATTTTTTTGGGGGTAAAGTCATTTGTTTATCTAATTAAGACTGGCAGAGGAAGGAGAACTGGATGATGTTTTGCAATTACTATGGTCTATAAAATGTGCATGCCCATCAATTTAAGTGATTGGTACTTGTTTCTCTCTTATGCTTATACGCATGAAGGAGATCTCGTGTAGTTTTGGCAATTAACTCTGCCTGTGTTTCGTATATGTTAGGTTTAATCTTACATTTGGTTTCTCTATTTTAATTGAAATAAGATTTTAGTCTTCCTGTTTCTAAATCCGAGATTTTAGCCTCATTTATTAATGATGGACAATTACATTTATTGATGTGTCTTTGTTGAATTGGACTAGAAACAATGAATTTGAGAAGAATATATTTATATTTGATCAATGAAATTGAAAAAAGATTGTAACATGGTTTCTAGTCCAAATCAACAGTATCATTTGTCAAATTAATTCCACATCATAATGAAACGTAAAAAACCCAGTCCCAAACTGGGTTGTAGACAAAATCTTGAAATTTGTATATCTATGGGACTAAAATCTCATTTAGAAATGGAAGAACAAAATTTTGTTTTACTTAAAATTAAGGAGACTAAAAGTGCATTTAAACTTATGATATATACACACAGCCGGTCCCCAGCCCGGACAAAGGAGGAGGGTTGCAATTTCAAGCTTATGTTGAAATTTAAGCTTCTTTTGACTAGTTAATTGCTGGAAACGTCATGCATTAGGCAGGGTTCATATAAATATAAATAATTTACAAAATTAAATTAGGTATGCATATCTTAAATTTGTTTTTACTGGATGCATATCCTAATATTGATAGTCAGCTTACTACAAATTGTATGATTAAAATAATCTACCAAAAATGTTAATTTTGTGTTTTGCTTATTTGAAATATTATTATCAACAATGAAGGCTCGTTGGACTTGGGAGAGTATAGAAATATAGAATGGTCCAATGTAGTACTGATTTTTTATTAAATATTTATATATATATATATTTATGTGTGTGTGGATTCATAATAAATAAAATTAATATAGGGATAAATTTCAACGAGGACTATTATATATAAACCTAAAAATCTGAACTTTTGCATTATTTGATTGGTTCTTAAAACAATTTTTTTTGCCATAGAACCCAAATTTGGGTTCTTAAGAGTTAAGTGCATTTCCAATGGGATGATTTTTTCGGGTTGCTAGAGTTACATTTTGTGAGTCCAAATTGCCAATCTATAAGCAACCTACTTACTCCACTAACTCATGTTTTCCACGTTTTTTTAGTTGAGATTTAGTAATAAAAAGTTGTTTTTAACGATTAAGTTATCTGAAATCTCTGCTGTTTGCTGAAGTTCCATCCTTGAAATCCATGCAATCTCAATTGCCACATAGGCACACTCCAATGGTGCGAAAAGCTTAGGGGACAAAAACTTATGAAATAAGGAACTTATAGTTCTTTGTATTGAAGATGCTATAAGAGGTTTTTGGTGAGCTTAGTAATGCCATGTCATGTTTAAGAGCATTGACAATATTTTGGTCCAATACTACAAGAATGAGAAACACAAGAACACTGCCAAAATTGGTTCCATCTCGGCTTTCTTTGATGGTGCTTGATGCTTAGAATTGTTCTTAGGGCTAAGAGTCTCCTTGAGAATTAGTTATAAAGATGGTCTTAATGTAATATCTCTAGTGTTTTATGGGAATGGTTGTATAAAGATATAAAAATAGAAGTATCTAGAAGTAAATGTTCAATTAGAGAGAATTTGAACGGGAATATGGGCATAACAGCATAAGAATTTGACTTCTAGGGATCCAAAGTAAAAATAAACAAATAAGAAAAGCATTCTTCAATAACAAAAGTCTATGCTTCGAAGTCATAAGAGAAGTTTACTAATAAGACTTAATGTAAGTTTACATATTTCTGAGAAAGAATACATATTCCATAACCATTTAAAAAAACATGGTAAGGGCTCTAGCCTCTATACAACTTATTTTCTATGGAGATTATTGAAACACACATTGTTTTAGATGCCTTAGGAGTTTATGAGGAATTGTGGATGCTAATTGTGTTTTGGATATTGTCTTCTTATCTTACAATATGCTAATAGTATATTATGCTCCATAGTTTCTTCTCAAATTGATGTACCATTCTTTTGAAACTCCACATTTCAATTGACGATTAGCTTTTTAGTCCTTTATTCATTACATTCGGTAGCCTTTAATTCATTATTTTATCATACAAAAGTTTCTCTTCAAATTTGCTTATCGAACATTTACAACCAGACATCATTACATGATTTGTTGATTGTCTTTTATCACTCCTTTTCTCAATAAGAGTCACATCTTGAACTTCTTTGGTAGGGCAATTATTAAGCATTTATAAAACTCTGGATAAAACTTTTGACCAAATTCCATTTGACAACTTATTAACCTTTAAAATTAATCTTTTAACTCCTTGATGGTTTTTTGTTTTTTCATTGAGAATCTATTTTACAACAATGCATACCCATTAGTCACCTATCACTCTAAACATTCTTCACTGATTTTCATGAATGCTTTTTTTTTTCTTCAAAATTTTCACAAACACTTAAAAGGTGTATTTTTTTTCCACCAACACTCCTAACACTCTTAAGTGTATGTACGCGAGTTGATTTTTGTAGAGTTAACTCTATATTGTAATATATATATATTTGAAAAAAAAATAAAAGAATAGCACGATAAGGTATGTTTGAATGGAGGATTTTGGAGGAGAAGGGATAAAACTATAAAATACTTTCAAAAATAAATTAAGTGTCATTGGGATGTCAAATGACCATTTATTATGTTATTTTATTATTATTTTTTAAATATCTCATATATATATCAAATTAAAGACAACTGTCAACCGTCATTTTCTTCAAAACTCAACTCTAAAAATATACTCTTAAACATATGTTTGAATTTATTTATTTGAATTTATGTACTAACAGAAATGCATTGAGTTTGTTTTAGAGAACCTATTACATGTTCATAAGTTAATTAAAAAATAATTTAACTTTGTTTTATTTGTGTTAATATAAATAGATTATACATAATTATTTAAATTAAAAAAATTCAAATAGAGTTTTAGCCTCTTGACAGAGTACCACGTCGATTTTCTACCAATTCCTTGAATTTCTTGTGTGCTTCTTATTTTTCCTACAGAAAATACACTAACGTGTTCTATACTATAATTATCAATAAAGAAAATGAAATACCCATTTTGTTGATTAGACAAAGTCTTCAAAAGAGTTAGTGTATGTTTGAATTTTTGGCGGAGTTTGCAAAATTATGGCGGCAAAGTATATTTAGCTGTGGTACATAAAATAAAATCAAAATTTTGACGCACTTGATGAAAATGGGAGTTACTTATTTGATCAACGGATGGATGTCCCCATAATAAATGACTAAGATAAAAGTTTGGTACAAAATGATGATTGATACAAAAGCAGTGTCGTAAAGGGTATAGTAACTAATGAATTATGAAACATAGTACTTTGATAAAGAACACAAATCTATTTTAACCATATGAATTATTATAGATGATTTGGTTGAGGTGGGCCGCGTTTGTTGGACTGATGAAGCGGGCCAGATCTGTCCAGAGCTGACCCATTGACCCCGGTCCCCCCACACCCCCCAAAAGAAAAGCACCAGAATGGGTCTGAAAAGGTTCAGGCAATATCATCAGCGTATATGGTTTAACTTCACCAAGCTACAATCTATGGACTCCAACTTGGGGATATTCGAATAAACATACATTGAACCTCGTAAGTGCATTTCATATATTAAAATATTGCCGAATGAGCCTATAATATCCTCCCTATTTAACATGTGTTAATTTCACCGTTAAACTCCTAAGAACTAATAAGAAACATACAAGAACACCAAAATATAAACAATCAAGTTAGCAATAGTAAGAATTAATTGAGTAATACATGATACTCTTGTTACACCACATTGGTTAGATTGTAGCTTTTATCCATGGTTGTTAAGTTGTGATACTTTAGCTTTGTTGATTCAAGCTTCTTCTTATGGTTGTTAAGCATTGCAACTTCTCTTGATTGAGTTGTGACTTGTGACTAACGCTTAATGATTAAGTTTTTGTTATATTTTGCCTTTAATGATCATTGTTTATGTCATTTCAACTGATGTATTTCTGACACATTTTTCTCTAGATAGCCTTTTGTTTTGACAAGTCTTTGTACGTATTTGTTCATTCCAAGCTGGAAATATTATAATTTATAACACTCTCCATCTTGCAAGGGTCTTTTAGAGATGTAATTAGTTAATTAGTTGTTTCTTAGAGATTATCTACTCACTTGCTCTCCATATAAACTGATCTAATTCCTTCATAACTCACTTTCTCGTTTATAATTTGTGCATATTTTTTCTCTTCTATGACCTCTATCAAATTTGGAACATTAATTGGAATTGAATTGCTTGAACATCACTTTCACATGAGATTGTTTGGTTAGTTCATATGACACAATAAGTAAATTATTTCACCATATTATATTTTATCAATTTAATTAAAATTCATTTTGTTTCATAAGTGAAACTCAATTGATAGTTATATATAAAGGTCTGGAGTTTAAATTCAGAACTTTCAACTTCTTCACATTTAAGGTGTATGAGTCTAGACACTAGTTCTATTTGGAGAATAAATGTTTAATTGTATTTTTAGTCCCTAAATTTTTATTAATTTTTAAAATTAATTCGCTTATTTTAAAATCTCACAGTTTTCTCTCAATTTTAAATGATGTGATGTATGATACAATAATATTCAATGATTAATATTTATAAAGTTGTAATAAAACACTAAAAAAAATTATTTTCAACTTCAAAAATGATTTAATTTTTGTAATTTAATTAATAACATATAATAATTATTTCATTCATATAGTTCTAGCCAATGAAATCGTATACCACATCATTTAAAATATGTCAAATAACAATTTTTTAGTTAAAAAATATGAAGGAGAACCAAAATTGTCGGATTTTAAATGAGATCAATTATAAGAATTTGTGAAAATAGATAGACCAAAACTATAATTAAGCCAAAAAAATTAATTATGAGGGTTGCATTTATGGTGGAGATAGACCAAACTAAGCTAAATTTTGCAAGGTCTAAATCTCGCATGTCACAAAAATTAAAGACTTAAACTCAAGTATGTAGTTTATCGTGGATTTTTTAGATTGAATAAGACCTTTATGAAAGTCAGATATGATAAATTAGTCTAATTAAAAATTTATTTCATATTATTTTTAAATAATTATTTAGACATACTCCATCTTATCACTATTATAAGGAGAGAAAAAAACTATTTTTATTGATATTAAAAAATATAGTTAAATACAATTCATTTTTTAGATTTTAGGTAAATCACAATTCAAATTTACTCTCTTTTTAATGTGAAACAATCATATTTGAAATAAATTAAAGGTGTATTATAAATAATAACATTAAATGATTTAAAAGTAGTTAATTATCTTTTGCTTATAATAGCAACCAACTTTTAAGTATTTTTTTGTTTATAATAGTGATAAGATAAAATATTCTTTTAATTGATTAATAAACTAATATATTAGTAAAATTAAAT
>JBBPBS010001075.1:5184165-5195088 GCA_037974835.1 Cicer judaicum | reverse complement strand
TTTTTAATTGAATAAACTTCTAAAAACACTTTAATATAATCTATTTAAAATAAATCTAATTTGACCTAAAATTAACATAGATTAAATCATAAACTTCTATGAAACTGTCTCGTTTATTTTCCACTCTAGTCGTATTACTAGTTAATAGGATAGAAAATTAAATTTTTTACTCATTCATTTCTAAAAAATTAATTTAAAATATAATATAATATAAATAATTTAACATAAATAATATTATATAATTTTATATAATCTGGCCATTTAGTCTTGTAGTACTCAATTTATTGATTTTAATTGTTAAATGTATTTTTATTTATTTTTATACATAATTTTTTTTGTCAATTAATATATACCCTCTCATTACATCAATGATGAAGAAGAAGAGAAAAAGAGTAAATGGGTGAGTGAGAGAACAAAAGAAAAAAGTACAGGTCTATAAAAGAAATTAATAACTAAATAGTTTAGAAATTAATTTGTCTTATTTAATTTTTAGATGTAATAAAAAATGCTAATTGCATTATTCAAAATTCTCTTTACGGAAATGGTTTCACTTGAACAAAGGATTTTATTGGTAAATGATATCTAACTTTTATTTAAACACAACAAGTGGAGGGGAATGCAATTTTACTTATAGTATTTAATGCATTATTTTATGAATTTTATAGGTATGCACCGACGTTGTTAAAACCATGTAGAACATAACATATTTATTTCTTCTTATTTTGATATGTTTGCACCGGCATTATTAAAAACAAGGTTTGATGAGACGTTTTTGCAAAAAAAAACAATTATAAATTAAAATTATTTTTTATTCTAAAAATATTGCTTATATAATAATAAATACTTGCAAAATTCACCACAAAGTTTAGAATATAAAGGAAAATTTTATTCTCAGCATCGGATTCTTTTTCATATATTTTGTTTTTGTGACATTCTTCTGTGACTAGGCAGGTTAATAAAAATTATAAAACCTCAAATAAATGTTTGTTTTCCTCGTATAAATATATGGGTACCCTCTCTTCACATTAGTTTAAAGAATGTTCTCCACCTGAAACTCTGCCATATGCAATTTTACAAATGTCAGCAGCATTAAGATAAATTTGGAAAATGAAAATGAGACACACACCTCCCAAAATTATAGTAGACAGCAAGACTACAATTGGGTGTTTTGAGTCATTCAATAAATACAATATTTCACATTTTAGCATCTCGATGAATTATTTTTAATTTAAAGAATTAAAAAATAAGTGTACAAAGTTCCAGCATTTGTAATTATATATCTGTCTTCACTACTGAAAATTGATAATAAAAAAATACAAAGGATGAGGCACGGACCATGCATTTTACTGTTTTGGATAGATACAAATGAAGGGGTATTTTGGTCATATCATCAACCTAGATACCGAGGTATACAAAATAATACTCAGACACCAACTCAACCCTAAGTTCATAACACTGTTTGTGTCTACTGTGATGATGCTTTTATTCCTTACAATAATAATATATTAAGAATAGAACAAATGAGATCAAACGAAATGAGTTAGTCTCTTCAAATGTGGTGAATACATATTAAAATCCTAATTAAGAGTAGGTATGGAAATGGAACACAGTGGAGGCAAATTTTACTCCTCATGTCAGTATTCATTAATCGGAGAAAATTTGTATTTATTTTCGTTTTATAACAGATATAGAATTTAAGCTATCATTAGAATTCAGATTTTTTTTAGCTACATCTACACCTATTCATATATATATATATATATAATATTATAAATTTAAAAATTATATCTATTATAAAATTAAAAAATATTTTTTATAGAAATAAAATTATAATTTTTAATAATTAAAAGATTTTTAAGTATATTTAATATGAATATTATATAAAATTTAAAAATTATATTAATATTTTTTATATAATAGATTTGAGTGCGGGTGGATATCACTGCCGCAAATATATCTCTATCTCTAAATTTTAATTTCGAAAGAAATTCACATATTTAATTAAAATAAATTTTTTCTACTTAAATCAAACATATTTAAATAGATATCCGTAAATATGGGTTATACTATCATTCCTAATTAATGTGACATGCTTAAATTAAAATTATCTCTAGTGAATAAAACCAACAAAAATAAAATAACATAAACTTAAATTAAGTAGAAAGAAACATGTTATATTGCCTTGTGAGGTAAATAATGGTGAACATCTATGTGTACTTTTTTTATTAAAAATTTAGAATTGTCTACCACTAAATTAATGGATATAATCTATAAATATAATAAAATTAAAATAATTAATATTTATAAAATATAATATTGATGATATTGTATTAACTTGAATTAGCAAACATTGTTATAATATAGAAAAATCAAAATAATACTGTATTTAACCGGTAAATATTATTAAGAAGAAATTATAAAAAAAAAATTAACTAAATATACATAAAATAATTTAACTTAGATACAAGATAATAAATGAATATTAATGAAAAATTACATGTTAGATGAAGAAAAAAAAAGGATAAGTGTGGTGTTGAGTAGTAGTGTAGTCTCATGTGATATCAACAATTCAATTCTAATTCTCTAACCCCAGTGGCTAAGCTTGTACTATTAATTACCTTTAATCACCAAATGAGTGTTCAAAATTAATGTCAAAATTATAATATGTTTATTCCTACAAAAATTTAGTAAAACAAATTGGTTGAAATGTCTGCTAATTCCAATTCAGTTGCTAAAAGGTTGTAGGGATGTTGATGTGTGCTTCAAACTCGTACTACCATTTATTTATTTAAATACTCATTTAATTTTTTAGATGAATTTTAGTATAATAAAATTGAAATAAGAAGGTGCAAAATAAAAAAAGTAGTAATATATATTTAGAAGAAAAAAGAAAGTTTGGAGAGAAAATTGAATGAGTATGATGTAAAATTTGACCAGCATGATTGATGGGACAGTACAAGGCATATATTGTAAGGAGCTTTTAAAAGATTTGAAACCAATTTACTGTATATTGGTAAAAAAGAAAGTGTGACAGTTTCTTTTTTAATTTTCTATTATTCAATTCTCTTTCAAAATCCAATCATTGCTATACAGCCATTGCCGATTGGTAGGGTTATAACTTATTTCATACATTAATATTAAGAGATAAATGAAAACATTGCCACAAAAATTGTTCATAATCTCAAATATCTCTTAAAATTAAGAAAAATATTAATGCAAGGATAATGCCTCGTTTATATCTACAAAAAATTAATAGTTTTTCTTCTAAATATTTTGATTTCCTCACTTAAACCTAAACAACAATCTTAACAAATAGTATCAGAATTGGAGTCCATCAATTATCTATGGTTTGTTGATCTTAATTGATTTTCATCACTACTACTACATCAGAGTATTGCAATAGCAAAAATCTATTAAAAATAATAATAAAAAAAAAAAAACAGAATAAAAGTGGACAAAACTCATTTAACATGTTATGACTCCAACAAATTAGTTAGTACATGAGTATTTAACAACCAACTCATAATCAAAAGATGTAACAGTTTGTAATATTTGTCCCTTATGTGAAAATATAGGAAACGAGTATGACAATATTTTGTATGATTCAAACATTTTAACTCAATAATGTGGCTTGCTTAAACAACAGCAAGAGGCAAAAGAATGAAAAAGAGAAATTGCAAAATTTGAATTTTAAAAATTTCATTTCAAAATGTCATAACAATGAAAGAATTTGAATGAAAATATTTATCTTTTATTCAAGGTGGGTGTCTAGAAATACAATTAAAGAAAGTAAAATCACAAAAAATAAAATTAAATTTGTTGTCCAAGACTATACTTACTAAGAAGATATTCACTATGATGAAACATTTACGAGAGTTGCAATGTTATAAACATTTTGAATTCTTGTGACATATTCATATCATAAATGTGTTGAATTTTTTCAAATAAGTGCTAAAAGTACTTTCTTAAATGAATTTTTGAATGAGTAAGTTATGTACATCAATCATCAAGTTTTGAAAATCAAACAAATTTAAACTATGTTTTTAAATTTACCAAAGTTTTATACAGACTTAAGCAAGATTCTTAAACTTAGTAAGAAAAATTAAGCACTTTCCTAATCAAAATATTTTTTTTAAGAGAGAAAAATTAAAACTACACATTTTAAAAAAGATAGTAACTTTGATTTATTAATTATTTAAGTGTACGTCGATGACCTCATTCTTTGTACTACAAATGAAATGAATATGATAGAATAATTAAGATTTTTTATTTCTTGATTTGCAAATCAAGCATCAAAAGGATGATATGTTTATATATGAAGAAAATACATCAAAGACCTCTTTAAGAAGTTTAAAATTAATGAAACTAAAATCATATTTACTCTCAAGCATATATCATCAAATTTAGACAAAGCTGAATAAAAAAAACCTATATCAAGAAGAAAAAAAGAATATAAAGAATGATTAGATAATTGTTTTATTTAAGTACCAAAAGACCTAACATAGTCTTTATAGTTGATATATATGCAAAATTCTAAACAACTCCAAAAGAATCTCATTTCATTATTGTTAGAAGAATTTATAGATATTTAGTATGTATTATTGATCTTAACATTTGATATAGCAAAAATTCTCATTCTAAATTTGTATTTTACTATTATGCTTAAATAACATATAAATAAGAAATCAACTTAAAGACTTCTCTTTTAAGGTATACAAATATTCCAATATTATCTTATAATACAAGTCTTATAAATTTATCCAAAAAAACTTCATTCAGTATTCAAAATTAAAGTATATTGAAATTTAATATCACTTTATTTGTTACCGTATAATAAAAATACCAAATTCATTTTTATTAATACTTAAAAATCAAAACATAATGATATTAAACGTGAATTTATTTATAAATTATAAAAAAAAAATCTTATCTAAAAATTACTTGAGAAGAATCCTCAACAAACTCAATTTTGAAAATTCAAATACCTAAGTAAGCATTGGGCAAGGGTTTTTAACCGTAATGGTGCCTATTTTTAAGTACCTAAAAGCTAAAAGTAATAGGTCATCATTAATCATAAGTGTACTTCTAAATTTCCAACTACTCTGATATTCATTTTTACTTCTTTTCCTTCTTAGTTTTTCCAAAAACAAAGACAAGAACAAAAAGTTTTCATCAACCTCCTATTCCATCTCCTTCATTTTCTTGAATCCAAACACCATGGCAAGAACTAAAGAATCATTAAGAAAAGCCACTCAATGATCATTAACAACTAAGGTCTCCATCACCTTGACCACACCTTCACCTTCATCCCATGCTTCCTCCAATGACACTTGATCATAACAATAAAATGAAACCACTTGGTATGGTTCCTCCTCCAAATCCAACAACCTCTGCTCCTTATGCAAGTTCAACTCAAATTAGAATGTCCTCATGCATTCAACTTGGAATGAAAAAAAAAAGTGAAGATTGATAGAACAATATGCATGATAGTGATTCTCAACTTTTAAGTATTTAATTTTTATTTATTTACTTTTTGTTTCTATTTTAAAAAGCTTTTATAAAAAATTAATACTCTTATTTTTTTATTTTTTTAAAAATAATAAAAAATTGATAATTTGAATCGCTCAAAATAAAAACTAAATATAAAAAAATATAAAAAGTCAAATTGAAAAATCATTAATTTATAAAATTAAAAATATATTTAAATCAACAAAATTGATTGTTAAAAATAATTATAACTGGAGCACTTCATTTGTGAAACCCTGCACAATTAGGTATGGATTTAGAGGACCAT
Source organism: Cicer judaicum (assembly GCA_037974835.1). NCBI lineage: Eukaryota > Viridiplantae > Streptophyta > Magnoliopsida > Fabales > Fabaceae > Cicer > Cicer judaicum. The sequence goes on along the minus strand of JBBPBS010001075.1, from coordinate 5,189,294 downwards.
CACCAACCCTATTTACAAATTTTTTTAGCATATGTTTAGAATAATATTTGCAACCGTTTTTTTGGCGTTTGCCATGCATTTGAACTGTGATTTTGAAAAATTGCTTTTTAAAAAGTTTGAGTGAACGTATATTATAAAATCAATTATCACTTGAGGAGGCATTTTGAAACACATGGCTAGTTTAGAGCTGCCACATACCAAAGGTGTCAACGTCTCGATTTACAATGTCACAAGCATCTATGAAAGACAAACACCCATTGTCATTGTCCAATCCATCCGATGGAGAAGTCCAAATATCTAACACAATCATTTATTATATATAATCAAATCACATGTTCATTGTAATATTAACTTTTTCTTTTATTTTCTTAGTTGTCTTAATTCAAAAATATACTAGAATGTAAAGTAATTTGTTAGTTCTTTTGCCTCTTCTAAAGTGCAACTATAGGTCATATATTTTTTTTTATACGTAATTAAGAAAGTATAAAAATATTACATGATTGTTAATATATCTTAATTATATTGATACTTTAAAATAATCATTTATTAGTTGTAGCACTTTAAAAAGTTATTTGATAAGAAAAATGAAAATTTACATAAAAATTGAAGGCATTTGGCCAAGAGTAGTGAACAAACAAAAGTTTAATTCCTTAAAATATATTAGAAAAAACAATGATCAAAGAAATCTAACCTATTATGATTATACAATTATGAAAGACAAAATAAGATAGACACTCTTCAAACAAAATAGTTATTTTGAATATATAAGAAAACAATTTTGTTAATGATATAAGAAATAATAAAGTGAATATTTTTAGATTCTTTAGTACAATTCCTCCACCTATTTCTTAGTCTCCAAAGAACATTCTCATGATTTTTTCAAATAAAAGTTACTAATTTAAAGTCTGTTAATAACCAAATAGATAATCAATGTTTAAAAAAAAATATTATCTCAATTGCATGCATAGCTCCCATGAGTTATGAATGAACAAGAGTTGAGATGTTTTATGTTTTGAGCAAAACATCCCACAACGATAACATTGATATATCTAAATATGCCCCTATAAATAGCTAGTCTAGGAGAACCTTTTGTCCACCCATATATATTGCATTTGATCTAAATAATGATAGAAGAGTGTCAAATAACCTCTTTAATCCGAGAAACATTTGAAACATGAGTGATATACAATATATGAGAAAGACTTCCAAGAATCTCAATCTTTTATCAAACATCTGTATTTCTACGAAACCAAATTTCATTGACAATAATCAATAAATGTTATGTTCTACATAAATTTGTAGAAATAAAAATATTGGTACCACACCATAATCTTAATATTATCAAGTTATATGAAAAGTTAAAATTACATTTAAATTTATAATTTTAATATTTAAATTATAAATTTTATATCGACTATAAATAAATTAATATATATATATATTTAAATCCCTTAAAATTTTATATAAAATACAACACCATAATCTTAATAGTGATAAATAATTAGTTTATTATTGTTCCCCGACACTCCCCTATGAAGTCTCAACAATACCACAACATACCCGACACTAGCATCTAAAATAATTGATTAGTACAGCTGCATTCCTCTTTTAAAAAGAAATGACATTGAAATCTAAATAGTCGATGTCTATAATAAACAAATTAGATAATTCTAATAAAACTACAGAATCAATTAATTAAAATATAATATATTATGTGAAGTTCATAAACTAAAAAATTGACAAACACTTACCCTAATAAAATAGTAGTTTTAGAAAAGAGAGAAAACAAAACATAGTGTTTATTTATTATATTGAATGGTTTTGTAAAAAATAAAAGTGTGAAGGACATTTGGTCAAATGTGAAGGTGGGAGACCTTAATAAATGAAGGTGTCATAGTGGAGTGCTCAGATAATCAGATGACTACTGAGAGCAAAAATTGTTAGTATGCACAGATAGTACATATTGGTGGCCTCTCTTCCCGCCATTAAAAACAACCTCTCTCTCTCTCTCTCTCCACCACATCATCATCATCATTTATCTTTCTTCATCATTTTTTTATTTATTTTATCTTTTATAAATTTATTACTATTTTAAAGTTTTGTTAATTATTAATATCTCAATGATAAAACCAATTAAAATTTTATATTTATATTAAAATAATTAAATATAAAAATATAATATGACTTAAACTCAGCAAATTTTTAAGATAAGTAAGTGTTTACTTTTTCTTTACTTTTTAATAACAAAATATTTTTCTCTCTCCACACAAGACAACATACTCCTCTCTTCTATAAATAGCCAAAATAATAGAGATGTGTTGTGTTTTACTAGGGTTCATGAATTATCACTCTTGACACCCCCTCCCCAAAAAAAAGTTTAAAAAAATCAACATCAATTAGAAACACAAGTGACAAACTCTCAAGTGACAATAAATATTTGAAAAAAAAAAGAGTAGCTAGGTAGCTATTATATAGCTAGGTAAGGTTTGAAGAGAGAATTGGTAGAAATTGTATTAATTAAAAGAAGAGAGTTATATTTATGGTGAGAGACATGATGGGTACATACTCATCATCATCAAGAGGGTATGTAGGAGACATGAATGATGATGTGAATGTGAATGTTAATATGAATATGAATATGAATGAAAAACCTGCATGGCTAGAGAGGTTGATGGATGAAACATTCTTTGGTGATTGTGGGGTCCACAAAAATCGAAGGAAGAACGAGAAGAACGTTTTTTGTTTACACTGTTGTCTTAGCATCTGCCCCCACTGCTTCCCTTCTCATACCTCTCATCCTCTTCTCCAGGTATTATATACAATTTACCATGCCATCATTTTTTTCTTTTTATTTATGTTATATTGTTTTTCTTATGTTCAAAATATGTTTATTTTTATTTTTTATGTCTTTCACCTTGTCAACTTCAATTGATTATAAGGGTAATTGGAAAAATTCACGTGATGGTGTTAACTCTTTTTGTTAATTTCTTCATCTTTTCGTCTTTTGGATAACTTTGTTATCTTTATGTTCTTTTATTTGTTTGATGGGTATTTGGAAAATTCTTGGATTTTCACTTGTTCCTAGCTACCTACCTAGCTATCTAGTTACTCCTTTTTCTACAATTTTTTTTTTCTTGTTAGAGTTTTTTGTTTTGTTTTGTTTTAAATTCAGATGATGCTGGATCTCTTTAGATTGTCAAAATTCTCTCTTTGAAATCAATTTCTTGTGACTTTCTTTGATTCTAATTTTTTTTACATGCAATTTTGGAGGATTTAATTTACCTTAATTGGTGGCAGCTTCAAGGTTTTTTTTTTATCCTTTGGAACATTGGAAATAGTTCAATAAGCTTATGAATTTCAAAGTAATTTCACATGAAATTGTTCAAATCAATTTTTTATATCTTCAAATACTCCACTAAAATTTCTCTCTTATGGATTCTTGTAATCTAGGAAGAATAATGGAAAAATAAATAAAAGTATGAGCTTGTATTTAATTTACTTTTTTTTTTTAGTACATATATAATTCTCTTGATTTCACCCAGATGAGGAAATGAAAGAGTAAAAAAGTTGTCAAGTTAAAATTGTTGGGGTTTAATTTGGTCCATGCAATTTCTGTTTTGAATACTTTCCAAAATTATGACAATTAATGGGGTTACAGGGTTGTTTCTACTGGATTCTTTTCTACTTCCTTCATTCCAAAATTTTGGTGATTTTAATATTTTATTTTGTTTCATATTAATGGATGTTGGAGAAGTCCAAGGTATAGTTTACCCTTTGTTTCCAATTATATATTTTCTATATAATTAAGATGCTTTGTTTTCACAAGATTGTTATTGTAATGGATTAGAACTTGCAAAACAATTTTATAGTATTAATTAAATGACTTGTTAATCTATGTTAAAAAATCTTCAACTAACAAAGATATATTATTGCTTATGCTTTACAATAAATATTAAATTATTTAAATGACACATTCAATTTTTAAAGTGATATTAATTATATTTTTCAATTCTATGCTATATAGTTAATTAGTTACATGTACATACAATTCTCAATCAAATATTTTCTTTTTCACTTTGAAATAATTAATTATAATGTTAAATACATTAAATATTTATTGAAGATGAAATATGAAAATTTGATTTAGTAAAATGAAAAATGTGGTTGAAATGAAGTAGTAAAAAGAAAGTGTAATTGAAATAGAGCAGAATTGTCTGATTGTATTTGGTGTTTCCCAATATGAAAGTTTGATTAAATGGATATTTTGATAAATGGTTTCCAAAAGAGTTAACCATATGTCTAAGTTGATAATTGCTTTATGGTTTTGGTTTCATTCCCATTAATGGAAGATCTCTTTTTTATCCATTTCTCCCTGCAAAGGTTTTATCAGCTGTTCCTTTCATTGAAAGCGAAAAGTTTGACCCACTTATTCCCAATTCATGCTGTGTCCTTTTTTTTTATTATTTGCACACTAACCCAATACTTCTATTTAAATTATTCCTATTTCTTCACTTCACACTTCATTTAATTTCTCTTCAATTTATGGATGGTTAGTTGGTTGCCTAACTTCAATCCTCTCTCAATTTTACTTTTGCCTCTCCCCATAAAATCTTCCATTTCATTTAAGACTATTTTTGTAACTATGATGTTCTACAACTGCTCTTTCTGCTAGCTGTTCATCAATTATTATATCTATGTCTCCTTAATTACTAACACAAATTTAAATTGAGCACAAAAGGTATTTTAGATATATCCAAAGATAAGATATATATATATATATATATATATATATATATATATATATATATATATAAGACAATTGATTTTTATAATTAAATGGAGTATAACATTTCACATTTATTATATTTTCCTATTTTTTGTCTTTGATATAACTAGAAGAAAAAAAAATGTAATTCTAGGGATAATATGTTATAATTGGGTATAATGATGTGTTGAATTTGATTAGAAAATATTTTCTTCGGACCAAATTAATTGCAAAAATAAGTTAAATGATGCTTATTAAAAATTGTCTTTAAATTTTGAATTAAATTATAAATATTAATATTATTAAATTAGACAGTTTATTTTATATTTTAATTTTAAATTTAATAATAATACATGATTTTATG
>JBBPBS010001075.1:5155209-5183774 GCA_037974835.1 Cicer judaicum | reverse complement strand
TTTTCTTTTTTTGAGATAAATTAAAAACATTAATAAAATATATTCTCTTCGGTTTTCATTACAAAATATAAACCATTTAAACAATTATTTAAAAAATTAGATAAATATAATTAATTAGATTTTATGTAACTATAATTATTTATTTTATAATAATGACCAAAATTTTAAAAAAAAATTGCTTATAGGAGTGACTAAAATTCAAAGTGTTTTATTGCTTTTAATAGTGATTAGAAAGAGTATATTTGTAAAAAAAATAATGAATGAATTTAGTAAATTGAAAGAGACTAAATATTTTAGAGATACTATTTATTTCCACAAATGTTTATAATTAGGGACATAATGAATAAAAATATTTTACACATCTAAGTTTTTTGTTTCATTAATTATATTAGCATATTTAAAAAATTTGTTTATAATGAACATATAGTTTATGTGTGGAAGTGTGATAGAAAAAGGGTAAAATAACAAACAAAATAATGTAGTGCCTAATTAAGTTTCTTTATACAATATTAGTTATGCTAATAACCAGTGACCGTTAAGTTTGCCCCCACATGGTTAAAAAAGGAGTGAAAAGAAGAGACTAGAAACTTGAGCTGAGTTTTGTTGATATAAAAATGGAAAAAAACTGTAGTATTGTTTTATTTATTTATTTACTATTAACCTTAATATTTGTTTGACTAACCAATAATAAGAGTTTTAATATATATACCATGCTGTTGTAGGTGAGAAGGTATGTTTACCACGATGTAATTAGATTGGATGATCTCGAAAAGCTCATTGATTGTTCCAATATTCAGGTAAAAGTGAACCAAATATTGTTTATTTTCATAATACTAATACTTTCTTCATTTTCAACCTAAATAAACCTACTTACAATTCGTAAAACAAATACTATTTTTTAAAAATTGTTAGAAAATCTTGATTTAAAATGTTATAAGTTTAAAGTGTATTCATTATTTAAATATTTTTTATATTATTTTTTTATTAATAATACAATCAATTATTTTATTTTAATTAAAAACTAAAAACCACAAACTCATTGTTAGAGTTAAAATCCAGAAATTTCATCCATAAAATTCGAAACCCATCTTCAACCCAAACAGTCCACTTTTAGTAAATAAAAATAATCCAAACACTCCACACACACACAAAAAAAATTTGAAATCTCATTCTTCTTGGTGATGTTGTAGTACACTTTAACCTTGCATCATATGGGGTGGGGTTAGAGAAATGAGGCTTAATTGTGGTAGGTCTAAATGAAAGGTTCTTAGGTTAATTATAAGTTTGACAAATTTTCTGGATTTATTAATTGAAGGAGATAATGAATTTGTGGATTTTGAGTTGATTTTTTTTTTAATTAAATTGTGAAATTAACTTTTACTTTATTTTGAATAATTAAAACTAAATGTTAAAATTAGGACACATAGCATTATAAAACAAAACAAAAAACACATGAAAGACCTTTTTAAAAGTTTTGAAAATTCACAAGAGTATAAATAAAAAAAATTAATTTGTCCAGATTAAAAATCAAAGTGAAACAATTTTTTAAAGGTTACAAACATATTTAAGTAAATTTATAATTACAACACCTCAACTCAAAGATAACATATATATATTTCTTCTGCTCTCAAATAAGAATAACAAAAAAGTCGTGCTTAAATAAATTAAAAGTTCATTAAATAGATTAAATTTATACAAAAATGAAAATTACTTCCTCTCTCTAAAATTAAATATAAATAAAAATAGAAGTATCTAATAATAATCAACTAGATCTCTTACCAATTACTCTTTTTTTAATATTTCATTATTGAGGAAACACTATTTTGATACATTTATTCAGAATTCTGTTTATCTCAAACTAATTAATCATGTCGTGATAAAAAGTTGTCATTAGTCAAACATTGTTTTGAGACGGTCAAGAACCTAATCTCGAAATACCATGTTGGCCCAAAGTGTCCTAGGGTTTTCCTTCCAACCATTGGGAGAAAAGTTTTTATATAAGTAAAATTTAATTTGTTACATTAAAAATTTAATTATCATTACAATCTTGATTAAATATTAAATGTCACAATAAATATGAGAATTAGTGTTAGATATAATTTATTTATTTTAACCCAAATAATTAAATATTTGTTTTTTTACTAATTAAAATATTTGTTTCGTTCATTAATATAATTTAATCATTATATTTTGTTACATCATGAGTTTTGATAAATAAACTTCAAAATTAATTAATATGTATCTAACAAAAAATATATAGATATTATGTCAGAAAAATTATAACCTCTTTTTTGTTCTTTTAATAAGAAGAAATTAAATTTTTATTTTTAAAAGGTAAAATATATCAATAAGGCCTAGAATAAGTAAAAAGGCGTGTCTTGTACCGTTACTGTTTCCGTTTTTTTTTAATTGTCACATTAACATAAATTTTATTTTTATTTAATTGTTGTTGTCAAAATTTAATTTAATATTAATTAATTAAAAATATTATCAATTATTTATGTCAAAGAGAAAAATATATAAAATAAGATAATAATTAAACGACTAAAGACATATAATAGAAAGAAAAAAAAATTAAAAATAGCAATTTTATATAAAATAATCAAAAAATGACAAATAAGAAGAAAGTGCATGTTTGTATTGGAATGCAGTTAAGAAGAAATTAAGGTAAAGTTATTGATTAATTGTTTGTATTGGATTGCAGCCCTATACAATTAACAGTGCCAAAGTGATATTTTTAAATCAGAGGCCACAATCAAGGTCATGCAAAGGTACATCCAATGCTTGCTTCACTTGTGACAGAATTCTTCAGGAGCCATTCCATTTTTGTTCTCTCTCATGCAAGGTTTTCTTTCTTCCCATTTCTCAATATCTTCTTTATTGTTTTTATCTCAACTTACACAAATAAGTAATGACTTCTCATTTAATACTTTTTTATTAACAAATTGTTTTTTTGCAATAAAATGTTTCAAGATTAGCCTGAAGATCTAAAATTAAAGACTATAATATTGACATGTGTATTGTCGTTACATAATTATTAAGATCGAATATATTTCAAGGAGTTTTGTATTTTCTTTATCAAAGTATTTGCATTGTTTAACATACAAAGGTATGGTTAATTAAGAAAAGCTCTATGTAAGTTAGATTATTATTTAGAAAAAATCATAGTTGGACACTAACACTTTTTAGACACTTTAAATGAAAAAGAAATTAAAATGTTGAACGAGTTTATAAAAATTATATTTCTATATCTAACATTGTTGTATTCTTTAATTTTTCGCAATTGTGTGAGTTTGATTATTAGTCTATAAAAAAAATTGAGTTTAATTATTGTAAATGTGAAGGAAATTTCAATATTTTCTTGGTATATATGTAGAATTCTTTCATGCATAGGCTTTCTTTGCACCATGTAAAAGAAAAAAAGGCTTTATTTGAAAGAAAAAAAAAACTTAACAAGGGGTATCGATCATTTGACGTGAGGTAAAAAAATGTGGGGAAGAGTGAAAATAAAAAATAAAGTTAGATGGATACTCTTGATATGATATGATATGAGTAGGACAGATTGTGTGAGGACCCCTGTTAGGGTAAATTAAATTTCCCTATTTGAAATTACCATTAATAGTATTCATAAATTAAAGCATTTAATTTTTTGTCAGCTTTAAGTCACAATCAATATATTTCATCATCTAAAATTAATTTAGAAGAAAAAATGGGGATGATGTGAACTATCCAATGCATTAAGAATCATATTTTATTATTACAATTGAGTTCTTTTAATAGTTATTTTAATAGTTATTAAGGTACTCTTAAGATTGTCTTATAAGAAATTTAAATATTGTCTCTTTAAGTTAAAATATTAAACTATAATGTAAAAAAAAAAACATAGACATTTTATCCGATCTCATTGTGGTATTTTTAATGCAATAATAAAAGAAATACACCAATGAAGGGGACGTTCATGTATGTAATTAATAGACATCCCTTTCAGTTTATTTGATTTCACTTTGAGAATAGTACTTTTTAAATTATTAATATTGTAAAATATTCATTTGAAACAAATATTTTTGTTACAATTTAATCACTCATGATGAAATGAAGAAGGTAATATTTTTCAGTTTCTAAAAATCCCTTATTAAGACCTATTAGTAAGTCTTTTATTGTGGTAATAGAAGTTTGGTTAAAAAACAAGTATCTTAGTACTCCTTTCGTCTTTAAATATAACAACTTTTACATCAATTATATTTTATGTTTTTTTATCTGAAATTTAAATTAGTATAAAATTTGAGGGAGTAGTTTTTTGGTGTAAAAAGAAATTTTAATAGTATCCTTTGTATTAATGTTTGTTTTGTCCATTTTATAATATTAGTTGTTTAAAGTATTTGCATTATTAAAAAATAATCTTGCTAATAAATGTTTTGAATATATTTATTGAAAAATTAAAAAAAAAATAGTAATTTTTACATTGAAAGCAACAACATTTAGACTTATGAAATCTCACTGTGTCATTTTAAATATTTAATTGTTTCAAATTATTTGTAATGATTTTATAATACTAATAAAGTATTTATTACATTTTTTCAATATTATTCTTATTTATTAAAATAGTTAGAAATATATGATGAACAAATAATAAATGAATTATAAGGATATTTAATCTTAACATATTACTTTGCATTAAAAATTAATCTATACAATATTTTTTTAAAGAAATACGTACATTTTAAGTAATCATTTGATATAACACTAAAGTATTTAAACAACTAAAGTTTTGGAATGAATGAGTAGGAAATTAAGGGCACTGTTGAAAAACCTTTACATCTTAGCTTACAATTACGAAGGAAAAAGAATTAAAACATTCAAAGATACTTCCTTCGCCTTATTTTTAATTAAAATTTTATTATTTCATACCTACTAAAAAAAAGTTAATTATAATTACAGAAATATCCTTTTTGATAATAATATCACATTAAAGTTGCGTTGGAACAATACATTCATCTTGAAAAAAAAAACAGAAGTAATAAAAAGCATTTTCTAAACGATAATACTAATAATAATATTAAATTAAGTTGAATTTATTGACTTTGACTTATATTTGTCGCAAAAAAATAGAATTTTTATAAGTTCGGAGAAGGGTTTATAAAAGTGGTTCCTACATATTCATTTATAGAAAGATAATAATAAGTTAAAAATTAAAAAGCAAACACTAAGTAGTGCTCTTAAATTAAAAAGCACTACTTTAAGAATAATTAAAAACTAAAAATAATATTATTTTTGAAATTTATTTTCGTAAATGAAACATTTATTATGGAAGAAATGAAGTAGTATTTAAGATGAAATGATTTTGGGTAAGTGCAGGTAGATTACATGGTGTACGTGGGTGAAAGGTTGTCGAACATTTTACATCGATTTGATGAATCTGACTTTGCAATATCTCAATTCGAGGGACTAAGAGTGGATGGATCTGAGGTAATCGATGAAGAAAACAATAACATTGCTCCAACTTGTTCTTACTCTATCACTCATCAAGAGGCCACTAGTAATAATAACGTTATTTCACACCAACCCCACAACAACAAATCCAATAGATTCCTTCCTGGGATTGTCCTCTCTCTTGGCAGTAGAAGAAAGGGTGCTCCTCAAAGGGCCCCTCTCTCCTAATACTATTCAATTTTTCTTTTTCTTTTTTTTTTTTTTTTTTTATCAAAATTATTATTTAATAATTACTTAGTATAAATTTATGTCTAAATAAGAATTTCATCACTTTTTAGTTATTATTTATTTCATATATATAATCTATATGTGTATGGGATTGAGGGGTTGCTTAATTAGCTTTATAATGATTAATGAATAAACTTATGGTATGTTCATGCAAAAGCTAAGATATTTTCCATTATCTTCTTGATGGTTGTTGAAACCACCAATTTTTTTATTTATTTTTGATGCTATGGAATTATGTGGTTATGTATTGTTTTTGGATATATGTTATATTAATCGTAAGTACAATTGTCCATTATTTTTTAAAATAAGTTTGTAAATTGAATAGTTTTAGGGTATGAGATGTCCTCTCAATGTGTTGTTAAATTTGTTCTTGTTATGGCTTAGGGGAGTCTTCCAAGTGGCCATGGAATTTCAGTTTGGGACACAAAGGGAAAAGAAGGAAAAAGGAGAAATATTATTTTTATCTAAATTATCATATTGCTTTTTTTATCGTGAGAGGTGTACTACTCATAGGACCCAGTGAAATCATAACAAATTATTTTTCAGTTGATGAACAAAACAGATATTAATTTGTTAGCTGAATTGAGATAGAAAAAAATATAATATATAATATATAATATGATAAATATAATATATATTAATGATTTGATAGAAAGAAAAAAAGAGAACAGAGTGTTAGAATAAATATTAAAAAAATAGTAGTATTCAAATATTACTATTGTACGATATGTGTGATAAATCATAAGAGATGTGTTTGATCTTATGAACTAGTTAATATAATTTGTGAATGACCTTGGAACATATTTTGAAATTTATAGTTGTGAATATTGTGATAGTATTAGAACGTGATTGAATTTGGTGAGATCCAATTGGTTGGAACATGAACATATTGTAACGAGACATGGTACTAGGTACGAACAGAAAGGAAGCTCGTACAGTGTAATAGAAAGTTGCATGTTTTGATGACGTGGAAATGAATGTGTGTTCCAGCTCATAACGAGTGACTAGCGTTGACCTATGTTGAACGGGTTCAATGCATGCGTTGAGAGTGACATCTGAATATAGATATCATAATCAAGTTTGAAATATCAAAAGTGTTTATCTGAGTAAGATGTGCCAAATGGATATCTCTACCAAAGTAAAACTCAGACATGGAAAAGATTCTCTTTAGTCTAATTTTGAATTTTCATTTCAACAAGTCCACTAAAATTTACCATCAAATATATTCATCTTTTTAATACTTTCATCGTGTTTAAATATAAAATCAATTGATCAAATTATAAAAATTAAGAAAATATGATAGTTGTATTGAGTTTGTGGATAATTTATATTCTTTTACAAATTTATTCTTTATAGCAAATCATTGATTTGTGATTTTATTTAGTATTTATTATAGATTGTATAAAAGAATATGATAAATAAATACTTAATGTAGTTTAAATTTTGAAGAAAAAAGTCATTCTAATTTGAGGTTACTATACTTAGTATTTAGTATATTTCAAAAGAAAATATTAGTATTTAAATCAAAAGTAACTGTACTACAATTAAATATATTCTATACAAATAATCTAATTTCTAAACAATTTTTTAAGGAATTCTATAGAAATAAATGAGCTATTAGAAAAATAAAATTATATTAATTGACAGTAAATAGTTAGATATATTTGTTTTAAATTTCACTAAATATGAGCATTTATTATTTATATTTAATATCAATGAAAATAAATATTAAAGAATAATTAATTAATATGTAGTCAAACTATAATATTTATATTTAATAATTTAAATGTTTTTTTACTGATATTTAATATCTTATATGTAATGTTAATTACTTCATTTTTATAGTTTCTATCGATAGAGGTGATCAAGAAACAAATGAAGATAAGTTGGTCTCTACTCAAGTGATTCTTTAAATCTTATCTCATCCATAATTAAAACAAACTGGATGTTCTACATATCAAATTAAGTTCGAGTATATTTAAAAGGAGATCGAGTTAGCTTGGAGAAAGAAAGAAGTTATACAAATGTGGAGAGCCATTAGCCATGGCCAGTGTCCATCCCTCCCATCATTACAACTCATTATATAAAAAGTTATACAAATGTGTATATCAACTATAATATCTCTTTTCTAGAGGGCAGATAGGCTCTAATGTGTACTATATAACTATGCTGTTATTAGAATATCAGTTAATTATGAATTGTTTAAAAAAATTGAATTTAAATCTTAATTAAAATAATTTATAATTAAATTATACTTAATTTTCAACCGAACTATAAATTAATAGACTATATTCTCTTAAAAAATAGTATAATTTCTTTGACTCGATATCTCTACTAAGCTCACGTGCTAAACTTTTATCTTTTTATCATTTTTTTTTTTGGACAATATTTTGAATAGTGTTAAACGTTGTCTTTACCTGGATAATTATGAAGACATTATTCAGAACAACAATAAGGCATGAAAGGAAAATAAATGAGTGGTGTAGAGTATATTTGTCTCTCCTATTTACCAGGAACTTGTCTTTCCAACCACTCAATAGAGTGAGATGTGGAAACAAATAATTGAACATAAGTGAGGATCATAAATTTACATCTCGTGCTCAATTGGTACATAGAGCGACTGAACAAGAGCTTCACAATTATAATTATGTGATAGTGATAGTCATATCGGATCACCGATTTCTATAGATTCTGAACAGTTATGCATTCATAAATGCCTCCACTATTTGTCATATTTTATATTATAGTTTGGTCAATTCAAGTGTAAGAGCAATGGAATTAATTAAATAATTAGTATATTTCTTTTTTTTTAAATTATGTATATAAATTAAATTTATATATTATTTAAATAAAATTTAAATCATATGATTTATTAATAAAGTATGATTGGGAATTAATTGAATCAAATTTAATTAATTGAGATTACCTTTTAATTGGGTTTGGCCCATTAACCTGTATAATCTCTTAATCATGTGTTATTTATATAAGCACAGTTCAAAGTATAGAATAGCACAAGAAGAATAATTTGAAGGTTCCCTCCAAGTTTGGCTGGAACCTAAAAAGAGAACAAATAAAAAACCTCCTAGAAGAACTCTAACTTCTAAGTGTGATTTCTCATGGAGCAATCTAACAATTGATCATGATCAATTAAATTAGATTTCGAAGTCCCATAAATTATGTAATTTCCACGTAGTGTTAAAAAAATGTATTAAAATGTGTCTCAAATTTGAACTTATATTTCATTTCTCTAGGATTAATGTGTGAATTTTACGTATTGAACCTTTATAAAATATTATTTACGTTATAAAATAATTGATTCATTTGCAAAATAACTAAATTACAGTACTTATAAAAGATAAAAAATTAAACTGAATAAATAAAAGATAAAAAATCAAAACAAATATTAAATAACAAATTAAAATTATATTTAAACCAAAAAATTATTATGATTAACCTCAACTAACAAGACTCTAAATCTTAAATAAATTATCTAACACAATATTAGACATTAACAAAAAGAAAAGATGATACCTTAAAATCTTACTAATTTTGTGAATAAAATGAACAAAATAACAGAACTAGTATAAGCTCATTTTCTTTAAACAAACTAAAAGAAAGATATTAAAGAATGGATAAGTATATCTCTGAATCTGCCATTCCACCTTAAATAAAAGCTAAAATTCAATGATATATTCTTTACTATCGATACACTATCAGAACCCAAAATTCGATAAAAAAGCAAAAAAAAATTGAGAAGGATGAGAACCCTAACTTCCCCGTTTCTTTCGGCCAGCGCCTGTAACATATCCTCCCTCTTCCCTCGCCTCATATCTTGCACAGCTCGTCTTCTTTATGCATATATCACCTACAGAGTTCCCCCTCTTCCTTTCCTTTTTATTCTACAAACCGTGAAGACACAACAAAAACAAGTTTTTTCAAAGACAACAAAAATGACATTTTCTAGTAACTTCCTCCCTGTTCCGTCTGCCACTAACTCTCACCTGAGGCGGAGGTCGCCAAAGTTGCAAAAATTAGAGGTTATGCCCTGTTTCTATAATCCTGACTCCATTCAACTAGTTTTCACTGATTTTGAACGAAGTATATGGTCTTTGTTTGCCAGAAGATAGGATAGTTCAAAAGTCCAAGCAGGGCAACGTTTCTAATGGTTGCATTATCCATGCAAGCGAAATAATCCAAAAATGAAAACTCAGTGTTCAGGCGAATCAGTATTAAATACCATAGAGAAGGGAAGCGTTCAATTTACAAGCATTCAAACTTAACCCACTTATAATATATAATGTAAACAATGCTCATAAAATAGCTAAATAATCAACCAAGTCAAAACATCATTTGTCATCTGAATCATAAAATTAGACATTCATTATCGAATGTAAGACAATAGACAAAGCAACTGAGAACCCAATTTACATATTGATCTCAACCAGATCAGCAAAGAAAAATGTTATCTTTGTGGTACAGTCGAGCACACTAAAAAAATCTAATAGAACAATGTTAAAAGTTTCATAAGAACATCACAAAAAAGTATCAAACCAAAACCACAATCAAATGCTAATTACTCCGACGGATTTGGCAAACATACTCCACCCAGCATACTGCATTACTTTTTATATAAGATCAGCAACATTCATTGGCATCTCATCAATCTGAGTACTGTAATATTGCTCAATATCTCTCAAGATCTTGATATCATCGCTTTTAACAAAATTTATTGCAACACCCTGCAATACATAATTAGGTCCAACTATAAGTAACAAAACCAAATCAGATTGTGGGAGTACTAATAAATAGATAATTTCTCAAAATCCTCCAAAGAGTAAATAAAGTTTCTGATGTGAAAATCAGACTAACTACTATTTAAGTAAACAAATAATAATTCATCTAATTTTAACATTCCCAATACCTTGCGTCCAAAACGTCCAGAGCGACCAATCCGATGAATGTACAGCTCTCGATTATTTGGAAGATCATAATTAACAACTAGAGAAACCTGATAACAGATATAAGTTCATGATCAGTATCAACAATTAATTCCTCCATGTACAATTGTAAAGAACCGATACAAGAATATCTCAATAACTTTAATTGTTACTAGTCAAATGGATGAATAAATATTTTCATTTGTTTGCATTTCATAAGAATAATGAATAAAGTCAAGTTACTATATTAGCACATACCTTCACCCCACCCAAAAGACAAAAAACAAACAGGGCGCAAAATTTATACCAATATCAACCAATAAATATTCAACAAAGAATCATGGTTGCAGAGTTAGAATCACAATTCCCATTAGGAATGCTTGTGCCCATCAACAATCACTGAATACTATTTATGATTGTTAGTCTAAGCAGTTGTGATATTCCTTTGCTGTATTGAGAATTTTTCTCTACTTCTCTTCAGGTAAGAGATTATTTTCTATACTTTCAAATATGTTTTGGGTGAGCATTAGACAAAAGTGGTTTTTAACAACCTTGATTTCGTAAATTTGAGCTATAAGTAAAGCTATTTATGTTTGAAAGCTAGTTTGTATCCCTTCTACTCTAACAAGATATTTGATTAGAAAATTAATTATTATTCACAGCAATCAAACATCTAGAATTTTAAATAAATCAAAGAGTTTGACAGGAGACGAGATAAACTGACACCTTTGATCATCAATCCAACACATAAAAAGAAACAGAGACAAACTAAGCAACTGAGAATAATAATAATAATAATAATAATAACAACAATAATTATTATTATTATTATAATAATAAAAGCACAGACTGGTCAAACAACTTGCCTGCTGTACATCAAGGCCACGAGCCCAAACATCAGTTGTTATCAATACTCGGGTTGTTCCAGAACGGAATTCTCCCATAATAGCGTCTCTTTCTCTTTGAGGCATGTCACCATGCATCGATGAGACAGTAAAATTATTGTTACGCATTTTTTCAGTTAACCAGTCCACCTGTTACACAAGGATATATATATAATTATAATAATAAGATAGGAAATGTAAACCGATAACCATGTGCAAATAATCTGCCATATATTACAGCACTTACGAAACCTTGATAATATTCATTTACCTTTCGCTTGGTGTTACAGAATATCACAGCTTGAGTGACGGTAAGTGTATCATAAAGATCACACAGAGTATCAAACTTCCATTCCTCCCTTTCAACGGCAACAAAAAATTGCTTGATGCCCTGTAATTAGGGGCAGGGTAATTGCATCAATATACAGTGAAATACTCGAAAGCACGAAGACAATAAAAGAAATTGCTTACCTCCAATGTCAATTCATCACGTTTTACAAGGATCCTCACGGGATCTGTCATAAACTTATTTGTCATCTCCAGAATTTCATGAGGTAGTGTAGCAGAAATCAAGCAAACCTACACAGTAAAAACTAAACAATTCAGAGTCTACATAGGTTTGGAAAGAATACAAACAAGAATGTTCCACAAGTTTACAACAAAACACACATAAATCCAGTAACTGGGACCAAGGACCTTAAAGATGCACTCAGTTAAGTTATAAATTGAGTGAAGTAAGATTTCAGGTAATTGGGCCAACCTAAGTTTGAAATCCAAATAAAGGCCACAGATTTTTAAAAATCTGCATCAGAATCTCATCACCTAGGTTCTTCATTCAAAAACAGTGCAAAAATTAAATGATTACTGCTAGAAACTTATACTATGAAGAGAGAGAAAAAAGAAGCTTCATTTTTCGGTCAAACCATTAAATTGACTTCTCATGTCACTGATAATAGGTATTTAGTTTTCAATGAATTCAATATTTGAACTAATCAAATCAAAATAAGTATTTCAAAAGAAGAGATTTTCTGAATATGTCACCAGTGTCTTTCCCCTTCAGGCTCATTGCCACTCCTTCATATGATGTGTTATGATGTGGGGTCAAGTCCAAAATCCAATTATCAAACAGGCACACATTTCATCCCTATTTGCTAATGAAATTAATCTGAATTGGAAATTGGTATATCTAAAATTCAATATTATTTTTGTTCATATTCAGTATCACACCTTAAGCTGTTGTGAAATTTACTTGGCAAAAACTTACTATCCCTGTGGATTTTAGTTTGTTCTAAGCATATATAATAAGATTTCATATTGGAGAAATTCCATTCCAAACACAATGACAGAGATAAGGGCATCAAGGGGAGGAGAACCTGAAGATCCGGTGGGAGATATCTATACACATCATAAATTTGATCTTTAAACCCTCTGCTCAACATTTCATCAGATTCATCCTGTAATTAAAAAGAAAAATATAAGAAAATTCTTGACACACAACGACAAAAAGAAGAAAAATAATACAATCAAGCATTGGCAAGTAGTAGTGAATTACCAGAACTAGCAACTTGATAGCTCTTGTGCGCAATGTTCTCCTTTTAATCATGTCACAGACTCGACCAGGAGTTCCAGACACCACATGAACTCCATGCTCAAGTTTCCTTATATCTTCTCCTACACTTTTGCCTCCAATGCAAGCATGCGCTTGTATATTTATGAAATCCCCAATAGCCAATATAACCTTTTCAGTCTGTGAGGCCAGCTCCCTCGTTGGAGACACAATTAAAGCCTGCACCCTGTTCAGAAATTACAAAATTGGACTCAATAATTAATAAATCGATGTTCTATGTTCAGAGAAGACCACACATCTTTACGATTATGTTCAAACCAAAAGATTAAAAAATCAAAAGTATTTTATATCAGGAAGTTAAGGCCAGAAACATTAAAACTTTATTTCCCAATTAAGAGAACTATATCAGAAGATCTATTGGTATACAATCTATATAACAATGAACAATAATCATACTATTACTTTCACTCTATCAATTCATTAGAATATTCACTCAGAAATTAAAAAAAAACTATGGATCCAGTTTCTCTAAAGCAAGAACCTCACTTTGTAGTGTAATAAAGTGAGCATTATTAAATATTAATCATTCATTAACAAACCAAAGGTGGGTATTATATGCACCTATAACAAATCATGAGTGTCTAGAAATATCATCCATTGATTTCCTCACTTTGATCTCTACTCAGTCTTAGGGGTTCATCTACCCCTGGTTAAACTTTCTCTTTTGTCTTTTAATTTCATAAACCCACATTATCACACAAACACCAAACAAAACTCAAAACCCCTAATTATACTTCAAAAAATCTCAACCATAGAAAAACCCTAATCTAAAAAATTCAACCTAAAATTACTCTCTACTTCTAATCTCCCCTTCGAAATACATATCCAATAAAATCAACACAACAAAAATGACAAATAAGAAGAAAGAAACTTACTCTCTGACGGATGTATCAACAACCTGGCAAACCGTAAGCGCAATCATGGAAGTCTTGCCGGTTCCAGATTGAGCCTGAGCGATAACATCGCGTCCCTGAATGATAGGCGCAACGGCACGCTGTTGAATAGCGGAGGGTTTCTCGAAGCCGTATTGGTAGATTCCACGAAGCAAATCGTCTTTTATTCCCATCTCCTCGAAGCTTCCAATCGGCGTCACACCTTCCGTCGTCTCGAAATCCATATCCTCAGGGGCGCTAACTGTTCTCCGACGATTCGCCGGAACCACCGAAGTTGCCGCCATCGCCGCCGAAATATAAAAGAGATTAGTGATGATAGGAGATAGAAGGGGAAGGTTGGTTTCAAATTTAGAGAGGCTCGTTTTTGTGCCCTAGAAAAGTATTAAAAAGCTAACACCGTACGTGGAGAGCAAATAATGAAATAATATTGTTGCTAAATTGCTAAATAAATAGTGCTTTTTATATTTTTATCTTTCTTTTTCGTGACAAATCTTTCTTTTTTATCTTTTTAATGATAAATCGTATATTTTTCTTAAATGCAACTATAAACAAATTATTTTAAATTAAAATAATAATATTCTCAATTTTTCTGCAGCCTTCATTATCTCAATTTATTTTAGATATTAATAATTGATAATTTATTTTAAATTTTAAATAAATTTGAATAAGAGTGCTCAGTTAAATTCATTAATCTCTTTGCTCAAATGAACTTATTATCTATTTTGATTCAATTTATTTAAGTTTGAAACCAACTCAAACAAATGTATTTAAATATGATTATGTTTTTAATATTTTAAACACACAAATTCAACTCATTTTTGTTATATCTATATTTTTATGTATAGTTATAATGTATAAAAAATTCTAAACTATTTGATATTATCTAATTTGTCCTGAATACAAGTAGCAACGCCACCAAAGCCAAGTACTAAGGGATGGCTACATCGAATACTCAACTAAGTGGCATGGTCTTAAAGTTGTCATCTCCTCTTGAACATTGGTTTGTTTGGCATTATTCATGGCTAAGTGACTCTCAAGGGAGATGGTGTAGTCCAAAACTTGGATGGAATTATAATTTATTGAGGCGTGGTTCGACATCACCTAAACTTGCCTGACATTTTTAGAGGTTTCAGTAACATTGATATTATATCAGATTCTCAAGTAATAGTGTCCTTAATTTTACAAATTTGTTATAATATTTATGCTATGATCTTGACATTCGTATAAAGGAGATGTTTGAACAGATGGACCACTTTAAATTATCTCATGTTCACTCTGAAGTCAATCAAATAGCCAATACTTTTACTAAATTCGGTCTTTCTTCTTAGATCGATCTATTTTTTTATAAAATTCATTATTTATCCTCCCTTGTTGTGTTGTACGATATGAATTTGGTTGTCTTTTTTAGGGATTTTTATCTTATTTTTTTAGGATTTGTCCCCTCTTATTCAACAAAAAAAATATATATTTTGAGTTTGTCGTTAATTTAATTGATTTAAGTTTTTTGTTGTGTGTGTGGATATATTTTAAGTATTGAATTATATGTTGTGATAGAAATTTTATGATTTTTGAGTATTTAAATTAAGGCTTAAATATAGTTTTGATTTTTTATCTAATATTCATATTGGCCCTTTATTTTATTTTGTTAATTAGTTTTCGTCTTTTATCTTTTATGTTATATATTTTAGTTATTGTCGCAATCACAACAAAAATTATAACAACATTAGATAACTGGAATTCATTTTAACAATTGTCAATATGTATCTACTATAATATTCTTTTTAAAAAACATTAATTTAGCAAAATAATAAGTTTTTACTTGAACAAATACTTTTTGTATGTTTTGAACCATATATAAACTCGTTGAAACGAATAACATTAATCAAAGTTCTCTGTATTTTTATTTTGTCTTTGTTAAAGTTGCACGCTTAACTTAACAACCGATCCAATATTATTAGACCTTAATAGTTTATGACCATAATATTATAGTTATTTGAAATGAATATAATGAAAAAGACTAACATTAATCATTTATAAAAGATAAATTAAAAAATGATAAATGACAAAAACGAAAATTTAATAAAAAAAAGAATTAAAATTATATTTAAATCTTAAATTAATTACATTCTTTAAAAATAAAAAATAATATTTTTTTCTTTATAATTCAAATTTTATGTCATCAAATAAAAATTCAACTTAACTCAAATAAAATTAATTAAATTAATTAAATTACATATCAAATTTTGCCAAAACTAAACCTACTCGATTTATTTACACCTCTAGACTTGAATAACAACTTATATATATTGGATTACTAATACACACTGAGTGTAGGATAGTAACTTAGAAAATAAGAGTGTACGTTAGCAACTTACACACTCTTAGTTTGGATAAAAAAAATCAATTAAAACTAATTTTGAAGAAAGGACAATTTTATAAATTTATAGGTTAAATTATATGTTTTTTTAACTTAATTTTAGATAACGTTTTAGTTTTTTATTTTTTTTTTCTCGAGTCGGTCTTTTATTTTAATTTTAAGTGATAATTTGATATTTTATATTTTAAAATTTCAACAATGTTATCCTTATTTATACAAAAATTCATCAAAATTTTCAACCAAAACCTATAAAATTAATAATCATCTTTAATATAATGCAATTTTTTTTTTTATCAAATTCATAACTCAAATATTCAAATACATTCATATTTTCATCTCCAACAACATCAAATAAAGAATGAAAACATGAGTTTATTTCAAGATTTAAGTTATGAATTTGATTAAATTTGTATTTTATTGAAGATGATAATGAATTTTATGGATTTTGTTTGAAAAATTTGTAAAAACAAAAAGAACAACATTGTTGACATTTTAAAACATAAAATATCAAATTGTCACTTAAAATTAAAATAAAGGACCAATTAAAAAAACAGAACATAAAGAAATAAAATGTTACCTAAAATTAAGTTAAGGTAATGCGGATGTAATTTAGTCAAATTTATATTAGTTGGTATAAATTAGCAATATGCAATTCTATTTTTTTAAGTGTGGGTGTATATATTTTTTTATTTTTTTCTAAATAGTAAATATTAATAAGTAGTTGTTAACGTTGTTAGAAGGATAAATTGAATATCTATTTTTTCGTCATTAACAACCCCTTCATTTTAATTATAACTACCATTAAGTGACTCAAAGACATTATTTTTATTAAAAATGGAATAATATGAGTAAGTCACAAGTATCGTAGATTTACTCATTTGAATAAAAAAACATTAGCATACTATTAAGTATGGCGCGAAATCAACTCATACAAAGATAAAAAAAAAAAATATTTATATAATTAATTAATTTAATTTTATTCACATATAAAATAACTAGACAATTAATTTGTTGTGATATTTCAATTATATCTTAACGTTTTATAACAATAAATTAAAAAAATTTTAAACTTAAAATTCAACATACGTAATTTAATATATTTTAAAAATTAATAATACAAACAAATAAAACTTAAATAAATTAGAAATAAAAAAAATTAAATGATTTAAACGGTGATTGAACTAAACTTAGAACATTTATATTTGCATTCTATATTACTACTTCTATTTGCTTAATTTTTTTCTATCTTTTTCTAACATTTTTTTCACACTATTTCCACTCAGATCAGTAAAGTGGACAAACATGTGTCCGTCATCCGTCTAGACATTATTTCATCATAATATAATTGTTGCCCAAGAGATGATGCACTCTATGTCTATTGATTGCACTTTTCGAAATGATTCTCTTGTAGTGTAAGGAAATCAACATTAATAAGTTATTATCTCAAAGATAAAAGATAAAAGATAAAAAATACTATTAACTTACTCATCGTGAATAATATTTTGAATAATTTTTAATTATTGATCCACACAAGGAATCTAATCCACCTTAGATTTTACCATACTTTTGATGAAAAAAAGACAAGTTTTAAAGTGAATCCTTGATAAACAGAACATCATAAACAATTCATAAAAATTACTAAAAATTTTAACAAAGATAAACGACACACCTTAAAAATATAAATTGATGACTATTTCCATCTTTATATCTAAAATGACGTGGATTCAACAAATTAAATTTAAAAAATATATTATTTTATTTTATATTTTATCAAATCAAGAGTGAGTCATGGTGCCAAACGGACCAAAGTTTAAAATACTTCTAAACACTGGTCTTTGTAGCATTAAAAAAAGAAAGAAAAAAAAAATCCTAAAATGTTATTATAAAAAAACCCCAAAAAAATGGATAAAGAAAAATCTTGTAATGAAATTGATCTGGAATAAAACTCCAAAAACCCGAACTCCCTCACTCCGCCAAGAAAAATATCGCGTAGAGTAGTCACATTCATCAGTCCTCAACACGTCTCTTGAAAATTAGTACAACATTGCACCCTTGCCAGATTCTTTCATTTACTCATCCTCTTCGTTCGTCTTGAGGTATTTGGTTTCTTCTTCCACTCTCTATTTTTCATGATCTTTCCCAAAACTTTCCTCGTCATATCAACATAACACTGTTAATCATCAACTATTTTTACCCCTGCCTTTGTTAATTTATTTATTTCATTTTTGGATAATTTGATTGTTGAAGTTTTTAATGGTGGGTGGACCCTTTGAGCAAAAGTGTTAATTTTTTCTAAAAAAAAATTATATTTTTCCACCGATTAAACTGAGATTTTCTTACAATTTCAGAGACTGTAACTGGTGTGTTAATATCTGTGCTTAATAGGTTCTTATTCTTTGTTTGTGTTAAAGTAAATATGTATTTAGTATTTTTGTAGTTTAAGCCAAATATACTGCATGGATCAATGGTTTATTTTGAAGTAAAAAGATTCAACTCTGGTGCTTGTTTGTCCAAAGATGCATGGTTGTTGATATTGTATTAGGTTATGCTGTCACTTGGTTTTGTTAGATTTTTTTATGTTGTTATCTTGTAAAGTTGTGGTGGCTTTCTCCTGTTGAATGACTTGATTGGTAGAAAAATAATTGACACAAGCTAATACGTTCTAAGGCATTATTACACACAATCAGATTAAGTTTATTATGTTATGTTTTTATTCACAAAAAAAGGACAAAAACAAAGATTTGGTAGTTTATGGGAGATAACTTTAATGGGCTGCACTTCTTGCTCTTATGATTATAATAATCATGTCAAAGGGGTCATCTAAGTTCTTAATTTGGCTTCTAGCATAATCCGTCCTGCTGATCATTCTGCCGAGTTTTTGTTCTTCTTAGGGTTGTTTGTTACTTTTCATATCTCGAAATTTTTTAAGGGCACATTTTATGTACAATATTTGTGGCACTGACGCTTGTGTGTAGAATATAGAATATTGAGTGAATTTGTTGTGTTGGTTTGTATGATAAGAAATTAATCGACAGTGTAAACTAGTTTGATGTGAGATTGTAGATAGGAACTCTCAAATGTGTATAGGATGTAATGAGGCTTCGGAAACTATGTGTCATTTGTTCTTTGAATGTCCAATTTTTTCAAGAGTGTGGTATGAGTTAGCTAAATGGTTAGGTGTGGATATAGTGATCCAAAATGGTGCATTGGACCATTTTTGGATCTTCTCAGGTGTGGTTTTGATGTGAGATTGTAGATAGGAACTCTCAAATGTGTATAGGATGTAATGAGGCTTCGGAAACTATGTGTCATTTGTTCTTTGAATGTCCAATTTTTTCAAGAGTGTGGTATGAGTTAGCTAAATGGTTAGGTGTGGATATAGTGATCCAAAATAGTGCATTGGACCATTTTTGGATCTTCTCAGGTTGGGTATTTGGAGGCAAAATTATGCACTTTGTGGTTTGCATGTATTTGGTCAGTGTGGAAAGCTTGGAATCCACAAATTTTTCATAATAAAGATATATAATTAGACAGCATTTTGGAATTGGCAAAGTTGCACTCGTGGAATTGGTTACGATAAAAAACAAAAGGCTTTAACATCCCCTTATCATTATGGTTCCAAAATCCTCTCCCTTGTATTGGAGTTGTGAAGTGGTAGAGCAGGATAAGTGAGGAGGGCTTTTTCAGAGGGTTGTGTTGAGTGTGGTTTGTGGAGGGTTATGGAGTTTTTTTGGTATTTGAGTTAATATTGGTAACAGCCTAGCAGGATCAACTTTTATTCTGGTTTGGATAAGCTTTGGTTGCTATGATGGTAATTATCATTTTGGTTTCTTTCTGATATATGTGAAGTTTGGGAGTTTAATTTGCAGGACTGGCAGCAAGCTTTTACATCAGTAATGGGTGGATAAAGCTTGGAAATCTCATTTGCTTAATTGGCAGCATGTGCTCTAAATTTAGACTAGCGATGGAGTCTCTTAATTTGTAATTCTTTTGTTCCTTAGATTATGTATCTTTTGTCTTGTCATGCACATCTTGTGCTGGTTTAGTTTTGTTAACGCATTTGCTTTTCCAAAAAAAACTAATTGGCAGTGTAAACTGAATTTACTGTGTTGGTTTTTGTAATAAGAAATTAGTCGACGGATAGAAATTTTATATATAAAATATTTCTTTTCATGCAAATCACAGAAATAATCGATGTTTACTAACCAATATTTTGAATACTCTTCTCGATACAGATGGCAGCATCATTGGCATGCCTTGTTGGAAGTGGTTTATCTACACAGAGTAATAAAATAACTTTTGGCAAGGACGTAAATGGAAGACATCTAGTCTTTTCTCGGAGACATTCATCATTGAGGAGGGCATCCAAAACTATAGTTGTAAAGGCATCCTTTGATAAACGGAAACATGAAGGGAGAAGAGGATTTCTGAAATTGTTTGGGTTACCCGCATTATTAGGAAGTGGGAAAGCTTATGCTGACGAACAAGGGGTTTCCTCCTCCAAAATGTCGTATTCGAAGTTTCTCGAGTATTTGGACAAGGGTAGGGTTAAAAAAGTTGATCTGTTTGAGAATGGAACTATAGCAATTGTAGAGGCTGTTTTTCCTGAGTTGGGTAATAAGGTGCAGAGAGTGCGAGTTCAACTTCCTGGACTTAGCCAAGAACTCCTTCAGAAATTCAGGCAAAAGAACATTGACTTTTCAGCTCATAATGCTCAAGAGGAGTCGGATTCCCTTTTTTCGAACCTGATTGGAAATCTGGCTCTACCTCTAATTGTGATTGGCGGATTGTTCCTTCTCTCACGTCGCTCATCTGGAGGGACGGGAGGTCCCGGTGGGTCTGGTTTTCCTTTTGCTTTTGGTCAATCGAAAGCCAAATTTCAAATGGAACCAAACACTGGAGTAACATTTGATGATGTTGCTGGGGTTGATGAAGCCAAACAAGATTTTATGGAGGTAGTGGAGTTTCTTAAAAAGCCCGAGAGGTTCACTGCCATTGGTGCTCGCATTCCAAAAGGAGTTCTTCTCGTTGGTCCACCAGGGACTGGGAAGACGTTATTAGCCAAGGCTATTGCTGGTGAAGCAGGCGTTCCATTTTTCTCAATCTCAGGTTCTGAGTTTGTTGAGATGTTTGTTGGTGTTGGTGCTTCTCGAGTTCGAGATTTATTCAAGAAGGCAAAAGAGAATGCTCCTTGTATTGTTTTTGTTGATGAAATTGATGCTGTGGGAAGGCAACGAGGCACTGGAATTGGTGGAGGGAATGATGAAAGGGAACAGACCCTCAACCAACTTTTGACAGAAATGGATGGATTTGAGGGTAATACTGGAATCATTGTCATTGCAGCAACCAACAGGGCTGACATTCTTGACTCTGCTTTATTGAGACCGGGACGGTTTGATAGACAGGTAAAGATTGCTTTACAAAATTAAAATACATGCATTTCTTAATGAGTAAATTATTACTGAACATAATGCTTTTGTAGGTATCAGTTGATGTTCCGGACATTCGGGGAAGGACTGAAATACTAAAGGTTCATGGTAGCAATAAAAAGTTTGATGCCGACGTTTCTCTTGAGGTAACTGCAATGAGAACACCCGGCTTTAGTGGAGCTGATCTTGCAAACCTCTTGAATGAAGCTGCTATATTAGCTGGTCGGCGTGGAAAGACGGAAATTTCATCAAAAGAAATTGACGATTCTATCGATAGGATTGTAGCTGGAATGGAAGGAACAGTGATGACAGATGGGAAGAGCAAAAATTTAGTGGCATACCATGAAGTTGGGCATGCCATTTGTGGGTAAGTGTAAAATTAAGTTGTACTTGTCTTTCATGTCAAAATTGTGTATGATTGCAAAATAGGCAGGATATGTATGTTGCTGTCATGAACTCATGTTACAATCCTAATCATGGAATCGATTTGATCATCAAATTATAGATTTATAAGTTCATAACCTATATGAGCTCAATCGTGGAAAACAATGGTTAACATTTAGGATCTGTTTCTGCTAATATCAACTTGCAGAACTTTAACTCCTGGCCATGATCCTGTACAAAAGGTAACCCTTGTTCCACGTGGGCAAGCTCGGGGTCTTACTTGGTTCATTCCTTCTGATGACCCAACTCTTATCTCCAAACAACAACTCTTTGCGAGAATTGTTGGTGGACTCGGTGGCAGAGCAGCAGAGGAAATTATTTTCGGTGAGCCTGAAGTTACAACTGGAGCAGCTGGTGATTTGCAGCAAACAACCAGTTTGGCTAAACAGGTCCTTATTCATTGACATTATTTTCTGTTGTTCCTTGATACATCTCACTCATTTAGTCGTTTTCCTAATTTTATTTGGCGGCGATGAGTACTCTGATTAAACTTTGTCATACACGTGTTTCAATAATTGAAATGATACTCTTGTTGCAGATGGTAACCGCTTTTGGAATGTCTGATATTGGTCCTTGGTCCCTTATGGACGTATCAGCTCAAAACACAGATGTTATCCTGAGAATGATGGCAAGAAACTCAATGTCAGAAAAGCTTGCTGAAGACATTGATGCTGCTATCAAGAGGATCTCAGATGAAGCATATGAAATTGCATTGAAGCATATCAGAAACAACCGCGAAGCCATTGATAAGATTGTCGAAGTTCTACTGGAGAAAGAGACTATTACAGGAGATGAATTCAGAGCTCTCCTATCGGAGTTTGTTGAAATCCCACCTGAAAATGTGGTACCTTCTTCAACTCCCTCACCGGTTGCTGCTTGAGTTGTGATATGTCATTGCAATCTAGTGTAGCCCTTTACGTAGTCATTTTTCTGAAATTGTAAAATATTTGTAATATACCCTTCACTCCAAGTTATTTAGTTAGAATAGAACCTAGCTTGTTTCTGTCTATCTCTGTTTTTCTTGTGTTGACAGCAAAAAATACGTCCCTTCAAAGTGTTAGGACATGATGTAACTTACAGGAACAGTGATAATAAAGTATTGATACCTATATTATGATTGTACTAATTTGTTACCAATGAGATGTGGTGTTTTGTTTTTTGAGTGTAAAAGCTTTGTGCATGTGAGTTCTCTCAGTTTTGAGCACCGCAATAATGAATGGCACACGTAATATTGTAGGGGTAACCATGAGTTGAGATACCATGAGGCAGTAGATAATTTGCTCTTTGTAGGAGGAATAGACACTACATCTAGTTCAAGCCATTTACCTAAAAAAAATGCAAAAGAAAACTGAAACCTTCAAGATGAAGCATTCATTCAACTATAGAAATATTTGCATAGATTAAATAGCTGAACATCAGGGGGTGAATCTGTGATATATCCCTTAATTATTGTAATTTTTTTTGTTTGCCATTAAGCATGAATTTTTTCTGCAAGTTCAAAAACAAGTTAAAGGTGTCCTTATATAGTTATATTTATATCCATACACACTTGAAATTGCTAAGTATGCTAACAAATAAAGTTTAAAAAAGTCTTAGATACTCGATGCGTATATTGTTTTGAAAGCACACTTGCCATATTTGTTGATTGTTTGATACATGTGAAAAAGACTCTTGAAAAAAATGTATAAAAGGAAAATATTTACCCATTTTGCTTTATTCTAGCTCCAAATTTTTTAAACCATTGGGAAGCCTTATGTTTTTGTAATACCATAAATAAATTCAGAAGTTCCATCTCGTTTTACTGTTTTTCAGGTGATCAACACACCTATTTCATTTTGTAAGAAAACATAAATCCTTGGACCAAACTAGAGTAATAAAGTTCTGTCACTAATTACTTAGTGACGGATTTAGCAGCACACTGAAATTTGTAACTTAATTTGGCCTCGCAAATTGCATTAGACAATCTGGCACTACTAATGGACAACTTTTTTACTTGGAAGTCTAAACTTTTGTTACTAATAGTCACAAATTTTGTAACTAATCCTGATGATCATACTATGACTAATTTTGCGACGAATAAATAATATCGTCGCAAAATTTGGGAAGAAATTATATTTTGCAAGAGATAAGTTAACTTGTGAATCAGCTATAGAAAATTTTAATTAGTTACAGAATTCATCTGATGGTGAGATGGTGTTAGATGACGTGGCAGTTTCATGCTCATTCTGAATAACAAACTGTATAAAGAATTAAGAAAATGCTTTATTGTTGGGTTGGTTAGCCTATAAATAAATGAACAATAATAACATGTCCCTATAAAATAGAACCAACCAATAATAACTTACACCTCTGTCCTATAATGGCAATGAAAAAAGTCATTGATGTTTGGAGATAATAGAGGTTCTTTACTTAGTTTCCATACATATTTTGAAAAAGGGAGAAAAGATTGAGAAGAAAATTGATGTGAATCAAAATCTGTTTTTTTTTATTGATTTTGTATTATATACTATAACTGCTTGCTTCTTTTACAAGACATTTGTGCAACTAACTGTCCCGCGACACTTATTAACTAATTCATTTTTATACTTAGTCAATTATGAATTACATAAACAATTGTAATGTTTGTCGTTCTTCGATTCTGATTATGGTGAGAGGAGTCATTTGGGAGGGAAAGCGAAGAAACAAAGGGGGGTACACAAATTCAAATCACTTCGGGATAAGGTTTTTGTTTTCTAGTTTAGGTTTTTATATTTTTATATCAAATTACCTTATATCAAATTATTTTTTATCAAAATATTAAAGAACAATCTAATATAAATACGATAAAAGAAATAAAATAACCAACATTTTTTTGTTGCAAAGAAAATATATTTCATATTAAATATTTCATTCAAATATTAACTTTTATTTTTAAAGATAGATATCAACAAATATATTTAAATATAGTTAACTGATATAAAATCGATCTTTTAAAAAAAAATTAGCTCTAAAATATTTGAAATTCATGTATTTTTTTTTAAAAAAATATTAGAGACGAAATCACATCTTTCACAAAATTATTCACTGTATGTTACAAGTATTAAATTTTGTAATAAAAAGTCTAGGAAATGATATACTTTTTTATATAAGTTTTTTTTTAAAATTCTCCATTGTACTTTATATTTAAATTAATATAGCACTATTTTTTAATTTATTTTTAGGATGTTGCAAGAAGATACGTCCAAATGATTTTTTTTATGGGAATGCGACCATTTATGTCATTTTATTTTTATATCAAATGATTAATTATTAAATAAATAAATAAAAAGTATTAAAAAATAATAAAAAAAACTAAATTATATTAATAAATTAAAATAAAATATATTTAATAGAAAATAAAATACATAAAATTAATGCGGTTGAATAGATACGCGGAAACAAATCATATGTTATATTATTTTTACAATTTCCCTACTATTATGTAGCCTATTTCAAACAAATTAACAACTTCATTATATTTTATTATATTTTTGTTAACAACTCCTCTTATTTTGAATCTAATAAATAAAAAAGAATAAAAATGATAAAAAAAAAACTAAATTATATTAATAAAATCAAACAAAATATATTAAATTCAAAAAGCAAATACATTGCATTGACAAAAAATATATTAAATTTTAATTAATTATGTCCACTTAAATGCCCTCGAGTTCCACATGTTGTCGAACTCGTCTAACACTTTGGTGAATATAGTTAATTAAAATCTAAATGTCCTTCAATTCCACTGTCGTCAAATTTATCTAGCTCTTTGAACGACTTTTATGGTCATAATTAATTAAAATTTAATTTATTTTTTCAATGTAATATAATTTTTTTAATTCAATATAATTTGATTGATTTTATTAATATAATTTAATTTTTTATTATATTTTTATTATTAGATCCTAATAGGAGAAAATATACGAGAGATTTGTTAATAAAATGAAATTGATTATTTATTTGCAATAGAATGTAAAATAAGAGGAATTTGTTAAATAATATAACACGTTATTTATGTTGACACATATATTTAACTACATTAATTTTGATGTATTTTCTTTTATTAAATGTATTTTATTTGAATTTATTAATATAATTTGTTTTATTTTTTATTTATTAAATTAACAATTAATCATTTCTTATAAAAAATAAATGACAATAGATAGCCATTTTTCTAATAGACAATATGCGATCTCTTGTTGTAGAAAACAAAATTCTTTAAAGTGATCTTATCTCCGTCATGCGTAAAAAAAAAGTGTATTTTAATATTTAAATTTTAATATAAAATATAACATTTAATTTTGAATGAAAAAAATATAAGAAAAAATCATTAAAGTGTATTTTAATATTTAAATTTTAATATAAAATATAATATTTAATTTTGAATGAAAAAAAATATAAGAGAAAATCATTAAAAATTTATTAACTTTGCCTCGTTGAGTTTGTTCAAAGATATGTTGTTGAGCCCTAAATTTCATCATAATTAATGAGTAATTTGATTTATCATAAAATTTTGGCAGAATATCATTTTTCTAGTAGTATTCAAAAACTTATAATAATTATTCAAATGTTTAAAAGAAGAAAAAAAATATTTTAGTATATAGTATTTGTCAAAATGTTTTAGTATTTCTTAGAAATTAATCTATATTATTGTTAAAGTAAATATTTTTTATATTATTAACAAATCATAACTATTAAATTATTAAAATATTTAAATTTTATTATAATTACTTATAAAATAACACATGATTGATTCTCATGAATTAATAGTATAAAATATTGTGTTAATAGTATATAAACTTAAATTCTTAATTAATTATAATTATTAATTTATTAGAGATGTTTAATAATTAAAATATCTATCTAAAAAATGATATTTAAGAATAGCTATGATGTGATGATTACACCTTTTTACCGCGTCAACTTTTTACACCATCGGTTAAGCTCAAAATTTTAATAAAAAAGTTGTATCATATCACTTCACTCTCAAAAAGTATAACCAAAGGAATCTTATAACATGATTTTGTTGCCCTCAAAATTCTTAAAAACTTTGTTTATATATAGAGAAAAAAAAAAGATATATATTAGCTGCAGTAGCGACGATCGAGGGGTTACCATATGCTTCATCTGCCAAACACTGTCCAGATCAATATATAAAACTTTTCCATGTAATATTAATAACAGAAATTTGCTATAAACAAATCGAAACAATGAAATATAAGAGAGTAGAGATGATTGAGAGAAAAAGAAGAAGAAAAAGTGAATAATACTATTTTATTAGTACGTGGTTTCTGTTACAATATTAATTCTATTTATATTTATAAAGAAAAAGATATTCACTAATAGATTCAATATTCATAACCCTACTTCTTGAATGTCAATTGAAGATATGCTTCATTAAAATTTAAGTGAAAAAAAAAAGTACAATATTCTTTAGTGAATTACATGTTATATTTATTTCTCCCTCTCAACCATACAAATATCTATGAAACGATGAAGATCTAACTTTGGTACGAATTGCTCAAAAATTCTATTTGAGAGTGACTTTGAAAATATCCACAAGATTATCACACGAACGAATCTGTTGAATGTTTATCTCGCAACTCTTATGTCGATCATAAGTGAAAAATAATTTTGAAGAAATATGTTTTGTTTGATCTTCTCTAATATAATGTTCTTCAAATTAATTGCATGTAATATTATTTCGTATTTGTTGAATCACATATTTTGTATTTGTTGAATCACATATTTTAACAAAACTACATCATTGACTTGTCTCATGTAGTACTAAAACTTCATCATCATGATATTGTTGTTATGATTTATTTCACATATTTCCATTAAATGGTTGTACTTCACCATGTAAGAAAAAATAGCTTCATTAATGATCTATACTATTATGTGAGTTATATACTAAAGAAATTCACATGTCTAATAGATTAGTAACAAATAATTAGTAAGATACATTATCATTTGATGTTACACTAATATATTAGTACTTCAATACCAAGTAGAATTTATCATTTTCTAGAACTCTAAAAAGACATTTGTCCACTATTGATGACCTTAAAATATTCAAAGTGCAAAATTAATTAATTTCATTTGTTCATATATATTAACCATAATTATAATATTATATTTTAGTCATGTCTGCTTGAATTTTTTTGTATGTATTCTATAAATATTTGGTGCTATTTAAATTTGAAAATCATACATATTTTTGAAATAATATATTGTT
>JBBPBS010001075.1:5118380-5144502 GCA_037974835.1 Cicer judaicum | reverse complement strand
TTGCTCGTGTATTCTCTTTAACTTAATTTCAGTTAACACTTTATTCTTTTATTTATTTTTCTTGATTTGGTCATTTATTTAATTTTAATTAAATAATTTGATCTTTTATGTTTTAAAATGTTAACAATGTTATCCTTTTTTTTTTTTAAAAATTCATCAAAATTTTCAAACAAAACTCAAAATTAATTATCATCTTCAATATAATGTAAATTTCATGAAATTTATAACCCAAATTTTCAAATAAATTTATATTTTCATTATTTATATTTTCGAACTTTTGTAATAGAATTACATAAATGATCAAATCGAAAAAAAGAAAGATAATAGACTAAAGTGTTATATAAAATTAAGTTAAGGTACCGCAAAAACAATTATGCCTTTTTTTAATATATATGTGAAAACACAATAGGAGCTTATAAAAAGGGGCTGAGTGTTACTGCATGCATGCATTTTTGTCAAATCAATATGCAATTTATTATGAAGCTGCAAATGAATTCTTACTTTCTCATTGAATGATCAAATGTCTTTTTTATACAATTAGGATTTATGATGCTCATAACAAAAAAGAAACTGAAAACATAATAACTTAACTATACAACTTAACATAACTAACAGAACAGTTTTTGTGAACCAGGTAGCTATACTAGCTCTTAAATCAGTTTAAGAACTATATATTATGATTATTAACATGCATAATTATCATTGTAACTACAGGCACCGCAGTTGTGTTAGTCATGCTGGTTACAACACTCCTCATGATTTTGGTCATGATATTAGTTTGGCACTGCCATTGGATTCTTGTTGTTGTGTTCACCGGCTTATCATTGATCATCGAATGCACGTACTTTTCTGCCGTACTCTTCAAAGTTGATCAAGGTGGTTGGGCACCCCTAGCAGTTGCCGGAGTATTTCTGATTGTAATGTATGTTTGGCATTATGGTTCGGTGAAGCGCTACGAATTTGAATTGCATAGCAAAGTCTCAATGGCATGGATTCTCGGGCTCGGTCCTAGTTTAGGACTAGTCCGAGTCCCAGGAATCGGACTAGTCTACACCGAGCTCGCAAGTGGAGTTCCCCATATATTTTCTCATTTCATTACAAACCTACCTGCCATCCATTCCGTTGTTGTTTTCGTCTGTGTGAAATATCTTCCTGTCTACACCGTCACAGACGAAGAGCGGTTCCTCGTCAAGCGTATCGGACCGAAGAATTTCCACATGTTCCGGTGCGTGGCACGGTACGGATACAAAGACCTGCATAAAAAAGACGACCATTTCGAGAAGAAGCTCTTTCACAACCTTTTCATGTTTGTTAGGCTTGAGTCCATGATGGAAGGATGTTCGGATTCGGAATACAGTTTATGCGAACAACAAACCATGCAATCAGGAGATGCCATGTTTAATCACAATGGAAACACAGGTTCATTGAGTATTGTTGATTTATCAATTTCATCAGTGGATTCAATAGTTCCTGCTAAATCACCATTACATGTGAATGTTACTTTTCAATCATCTAGTCAGTGTACTGAAGTTGATGAACTTGAATTCTTAAACAACTGTAGAGAAGCTGGTGTTGTCCACATTCTTGGAAACACAGTTGTGAGGGCTAGTAGAGATTCAAGATTCTACAAGAAAATAGCTGTTGATTATATATATGCATTTCTTAGGAAGATATGTAGGGAAAATAGTGTGATATTTAATATTCCTCATGAGAGCCTCTTAAATGTTGGTCAAGTTTTCTATGTATAGTTCATTTTCCTTTCTTTACTTTGGATAAAGATCAATGAGTTTTTTTTCTTCCATATGTGACTACCATTTTGTGCAGAATTGCAGTCTCTTAAATGTTGTTCAGATTTTATATGTAGCGAATTTGTATCATATAATTATTTGTTACAGCCAAATATAGCATAAGAACAAGAAATCATCAAACTAGCTAGTGTAAATTATAAAAATATTATCACCATTTAACAATTCATACAAGCATCCAAGGTATAAAACATAAAACAAAACTTACAAAACTCATATGTAGAATATAAAAGTTAGTTTTTTACTTCAAATTTTACAGAAAATAATTAAAATTTATATTTCAAAATATTTATAGATAATATATTAACGTGACATTTGGTGGGTCTAAATATTTGAAATAAATCTCAATATAAAATGATGAGTAAAACTATAGTATTTGAGTGCAGAAATAGAAAAGATCTTAACTCATCAACATTATAAAAAGACGAGTAAATCACCAAATTCGCCCATGAGATCATGAATATTGCAAATATGTCCCTAACTGTGTGACGTTAGTCATGTTCGTCTTTCATTCATTCTGTGTCCATTCATTAACTTAGTTTCATTGTAACGTGTCAATTAAATGTCATGTTTGCACAAGAGTTTCGAGGTGGATTAAAATCGCCTTGAAAATAGCTTTGTTTCGCCAATCTCAATTTGATTGAAATTATAGAAAATCTAGTACCTATTATTTGAGTAGTTATTATATATGAGTTGACAAACACACATTTGAGAATATGTAAAATATTTTGTTTAACGTAATTGCAATTAATTGATATATTTAGTATTAAAAATCTACAGTGATCATCATCTTACAAACAAAATTCATAAATTATATTTAGTATTAAAAATATTAAAAATATTTTAATAAATATTAATATATGTAATTATTTATCGCAAAATCAAATTAGTCATTCTTTTTTATTGTGCTGTCAAATCTAAATTTATTTTCAAAATATTTTTTGAAAAATATAATATGGACAATCTTCTTTGTCTTTTGAGTAGTCAATATATTTTCATGTCGAGATCAATTAAAACAAATAAGAATGGTTGATTACTCAATTTTAACTTTTTATGAAGAAAATTATATATTAATTGTACTTGAATTTGTAACTCATGACACATTAATAGTTATACATAATATTAAATGCTAAATAATAATAATAATAATATATAATAAGAATTTTTCAACTATATTTACTTCTTTGAAAATAATTGGGTTGAAAGCCACTAATCGTAGAGATTGTTTGAAGAAGTAGAATAATATATGTCAAAATAATTTTCTCTCAAAAATACAATAATAACATTCATATAAAGTTAAATATATATTATTGTTGGGTACTTCTCTTCAACAAATTAGATTGATAAAATTGAAGATATATTATTGATATAAAGTTAAATATATATTATTGTTAGGTACTTCTCTTTTATAAATTAGATTGATAAAATTGAATATATATTATTGATATAACTACTATATTAATAATCATTTGACAAATGAGAAATAAAAATTCATATTAATTTTTTAAAATAATATAGACTTAATATGAAAGATATTGGACAAACGTTATGAAATAATAATGTGACATTATGAAATAATAATATGAAATTAATTTAGAAAAATTTGAGTAGACGTTATGAAATAATATTTAAATAGGAGATAATATAAGATAGTGGATGATGTATAGAATTTGTGAAAAAACTAAAATCTTAGTAGGAGAAACTCTCTATGAAGATATACACGTAAGCTTTTTGGTTGAGGTGACAAATATTTGCATATGTGGAAGAAAATGTGAGGTGGCAACGGAGTTTGTTTTAAATATATATAATAGATTCATGAAGACATGCTTGATATTCAGATTAAACATATAGTCATACTTTGGTGCATAAACCGAATAAATATATGAGCATGCATATTTTAGGATCTACAACATGTTCGATTTATGAAAGATGAGTTTTTAAGAATACATGGATTCATAAATAATCGTCTCTTGGTGGAAATCTTAAATAATCACTAAGTCTTGATTTTGAAAAGAGAGACGAATGAGGAGTACTTATTTGTTTGTGGTTCTTCTTCAACCTCAAATATTTATGCCCAACCACTCTTCTGATGAAGAGAAAAGAGAATATGCGATGTGTTTGATATATTGGAGGACCATAGTCTGTATGGTGATGGCCAATTAGGATTCTATTATTCCTAAAATTAGGGCCATATGATATCCATCCATGTCAATTAATTAATTAATTTAAATAATTATCTTATTAGAAATATAAATAACCTTATCACTTAATTTAATACTTTGATAAATAACTAATATAATTAAATAAAAATATATACCCAAATAATAATATTGGAATATAATAATTAATTAAATTATTAATAAAATATTTCAACAATCTCTTACATAGACAATATATCTTGATAATTAAATGATAATTCTTTAGGCGTGCATCTAAATGTTATTTATCTTTAGATTTTTCCTTTACAATTTGGTCAACATCATACATCAATAATGGGACCACTGAAGATGTCGTCACTAATGTATAACATAATTAAACCCTCACGACCACCACGTTAATACACTTGATAACATAAATCGATATGGAAGAGTGACATGAAAATTTCATATAATGTGATCTCTATGATTCTATTTCTAAGTGGTCCAACTGAAATATTTAGTGAAATCAAAAAATAAAAGTATAAAACATTAGGGAAGAGATACTCCTACAAATCAAATACATCCTAAATGACAACAATCATATGAAATACCCTGTGTCCAGTTTTTTAATAGTGTGCTTGCTAGTATAAAAAAGTCTATCTCAATATGTTCTATTTTTCAACAATAATAACATGTATATCAATACACATTATAAAAATTTCTTGAAACATTATCTGATTGACTTAAGTGGTAATATAATTAGAGCGTTCTTTTATAACCTTTTATTATATGCAACCAAATGACATAAATAAATCAACTATTTCTTGAGTTAATATGTCCACTTTATGTAGACATATGATACACTAGAGTTGAACATAACGATGATTCCTAAATTTTTAAATATCTAATTTGTGAGCATAACCTGTATTGTTCTCTTTAACATTCCTTAAGTCTGCCTTGTCAACAATTCAAACATGAATTGCTCAAGTATATGTCAAATTGATTTTATTATGCATGTTATTTCCGGTTGTGTGTGTAAATAAAATCATACATTAGACTCTCCACAACCGATGTTGAGGGAAATACTTATTTTTCTACATTTTCTAGATTTCTTTTGGGAAATAAACGAAACTAAATATATTCTCTTTTGGTGATTGAGATGAACCTTAATTTATTATTTTTCATATTGAATTTACTTTTACCTTTATTGATATATTTCTTTTGTGAGATCTCAAGGATACCTTGAGAGTGATCTCTAAGTACCACAATACCAAATACAAAAGAGACATCCTAAGATCTTTCATCATTAAACTTATGTTAGAGGTATCTCGGTTTTGTATATAAAAAATATATTACCGTTGACTAAATAAAATAAATTCGACACATTATAATAGGAATATAATAATAATCCTATTAGCCCGGTAATACCCACAATTCTTCACAATAGTAATCTCAAAATCAAATGAGATAATTATTTTATGAGACTTTGTGATATTAATAATGAGACTTAAAGTTTCCTATGTCTATTGACATAAAGTTTTCTATGTTTGCAGCATATTATTTTTTAAATGTTCTCATTTAGAAATACTTTATTGACATTCATCTTATAGAACACCAAAATTATAATGATCAACGAATCTTTTAATTATCCTAATATAGTTTTTCAAGAATACTAAATAGAATTTCTCTTTACAATGTATCTTTTTTAACACTGACATTTTAGTTCTTTATGACGTTGAGTTTGATTTTTATAAATAATAGTTTTCTAAACTTGATTGAGTGAAAGGTCAATAATATCCTCACGAGGATCTAATCTTGCTACAATAATAGCAATTATATGAATGGATTTAGAATTGATAATTCCTCACTAAATTTTGCTCTTTTTACTATATCTCTTTCCCAAATCTCTCACAAGTCATAACCAAATTTCCTTAAACATATATAAATTTAAAAGACAAATTGAATCAATTCTTTCAAAATAAAGCTATAAAATTATTTTGATTTGTTCATAAAGATACTAAAACAAAATTTTATCAAAAATAATTCATCCAAATTGTCTTATAAATACAAAAAAGCAACAACAATCTAAAATTACTTAAAGTCCCAATTTTTACCGATTTTGTCCGTTCTAAATTGATGTATCTTTCAACACCATGAGAAAATTATCAATTTCTTTTTAATTTAATTTATTTTTTCTTATCTTTCAATATATTTTTTTAAATAAATACTATTTTATATTCTCTTTCTTCCCCATTTTCTTTTCTACACACTTGATGAAATAATTATATTTCAATGATTATTTTAAACTATAAAAGTTAATACTTAATTGGGTGCTAATGTTTGAAGTAAGTTACCTCATAGTCGGAAATTTTAAATATTTACAAGATTAAATATTTACATAATGTGTACCTTATATTTTCGATGCATAATAATCTTAATGAAATTTTTTTTTTCCAATTAGTGTTTGTTTTAACTTTATTGCTTTAAAAGCACTTTAATTTAATTAATCAAAGAAAATATGACAAAAATAAATGTATTAGCTTAATTAACCCGTCTAATATTTATGAAATTCTCACGTTAGAAATACTAAATTGTGAGATAATTAGAGTTTCTTCCTCCCCGTACAAAGTCTAGATCCAAGAACGATATTAATGTTTCATTAGTCCTAAAAGTTAGAACATTTAAGAATATAAAATTATAAAAACTTCAATATAACAGATACATAAGATATAATATTTTAAAGAGAACATCAACAAAATGTGCTCATCAAAATACCTATTACAACATTAATATAAAGTGTTTAGACAAGAACATTAATTGTTAGTGGTATTTTATTGCAATGATCAAACAGTAAAATTACTATTATTAAACAATAAATTCTTATAATTGTCACATATTTACCGTCATATATAGGTGCAAACTAAAATAGGTCAAATAATTGAATGATTTACACAAACAACATTAGTAGACACATAAAAAATTAATTATAAAAATATGCATCATTTGTCTTTATTTGTAAATTAAAAGACCAAAACAAGATACCAAACACACCATTAAATCACAATCTTTTGACTTCATGAATTAATGGAAGGAGTATTCTCAACTCAATGATCAAATATTAAAAATAAATCATGTCAAATAATAGGTGCCTTTTAAATGTTTTTTAAGTACAACGTGATACTAAAATGCGAATGATATTTTAATTTTTCATATAAAATATAAATAAATGCGTACAATGCAGGAGAATTATCTGAAATTCTTGTACTCATAATTAAACGAAACTACAAAAGGAATTGTTAAAAGATATATAAAAGAAACAATAATGGGTAATGGGTAATTAAGAACAAAGAATCTGAGAAGAAATAGGATTTAATGGGAATTGGTAGTCCCAAGCATAGAAGAAGGCAAAATCACTATTTTGAATTATAGGTTCGCCATTCATCAAAATGCATTCATTTCCTGACACCCTCAAAACTGAAGGGGGTATGCCTAGTACTGTTTGAAAATGATTGCAATTTAACTTCACATTCTTTTGTGGACATTCACATTTGTTTGCAACCGTTACACTCCATACTGCCTTACCTTCCACTTTTCCTTGTTCTGTTTGTTTTATTGATATATCTTTCACTGAACATTTGCTATAACCTGAAATCCAAAATATTATCAAATTATCAACAATTATTTTCAAATATTCCAAGTTTTTATCAATGGGGGATATAACGTTACCTTGAGAAACTAGAACAAAAAAGAAAACTATTTTGAGAATTTTAATAGATGAATTAGCCATCTCAAACGCTGAAAATACTAGTTTTGAGTGCTAATATTTATTTGAAGTGATTGATAATGTTTTGGAATGTGATGTTATTTATAAAGTTCAATAGGCATAGTAATAGAATTAAGGGGACTCTAATAGTTAAAGAATTTATTGGAGAGAATAATTACTAGATCTACAGAACATTAATTGGAGACAATAATTATTCTGTCTTTGCAAATAAAAATGGTAATAAGTTAGATGGTTTGTTAGGGGGGAATAGACTAGAAATAAGGATTACATTTATAAATTTAAAAAATTTTAAAAGTTTTTAAATTTATAAAGTTTCAAATATGTTAAATTTTTAAAATAAGAATTACATTTCGAAAATTTGAAAAATTTTAAAATTTTTCACATATGAAAAGTTTTGAAATTTTCCTATTTCGAAATTTTTAAATTGTTTGAAAGTTTCAAAAATTATGGAATTTTCTATTTCGAAAGTTTCGAATATTTTGAAAATTATCATTTCGAAACTTTAAAAACTTTCAAATATTTTAAAAAGAGAGGTGAAAAAATGAGAAGTTAAAAAAATTGAAAATTTTATAAAAGACAATTATATTTCATGTGTCTTCAGGGTGAAATGTTTAGTATAACCCTCGTGTTAGGCATGTCGATCTATATATATTTTATTGTTGATTAATGTTACTTTTTATTATTATTTATTAATAATATTATTTCTTATTTTAAAGTTTATCAACTAGGCAAACAACCATTAGTTCCATATTCGGCGATTATATATTCGGTAATAGTTACATATTCATTAGCCTTTCAATTAAACAATGAATATACTAATGAATATATAGTTATTCCATATTTGATAGCGATTCCACATTCGATAATCGTTATATTTTCAAATCTATTTTTTTTATATTTTAAAAAAATGAAAATAAGACATAACAACTGTTCGGCAATATCAAGAACCTAAAATTTTGTACCACTCCATCAACTCATGTTACCAATGTTCACTAATTATGTCATGATTTTTTAATTTATAAATAATATTTCTTATACGAGCAATATGTTCAATTTTTATGTCATAATTTCTTAATTTATAACTGATATTTATTTCATCTTTACTACATTTATTAACCAATTTACTTGTAATAAAAAAAGACTTAAATAATTTGAAAAAAAAAAAACGTAGTAATAGAATTAAGGGTCTCAACTACTGCTACTAATGGCTAAATAACATTTATTAGAGACAGTAATCACTCGACGTGGTCCTTACAAATTCCATTGAAATATTATAAATAAAATAAATATATTTAGTTCAAAATTTAAATAAAATATTTTTACTATTCACATTATTTTTGCTTATATTTTGGTAAGGGACGTAATATACATTTGCATTTATTTCTGTTTATATTTCAATAAAAGGGCATTACATATATTTGCATTTATTTCTGTCAGAATTGAATGCATTTATCAAACATATGATATGATTTACTTAAACTTCTCCCGGTTTGCTATTATTGCCAAAAACTGATGATTCACATAAAATTTTCACATTTTGAAATTAAAATTTTCCTGTTAATTAATAATCTATTATCCTCTTATTTCAGCCCTATTACCATTGTTTTTGCATGTGATATGTCCTTTATACTACACCACTGTACTGTAGTTAACATACCTAATCGACAAGTAAATCATAAAGGTGCTTCTTGTCATTTAGTCGGGTAAAATTCAGTTTTTAATTTCACGGTTCAAGTTCTGTCAATTTGGTAGAATGGATATGCCAATGAGAAACGGTTTTATTTAGTTAGTTTTTTTTTTTTTTACTTGTATATCAAATACATTTCCTTATTTATTGGAAGAATTTATTTTTCTTACTTTTACTTTTTCATTCACAATTTTTGTATTTAAGCTTCTATTAATTTTTTATTTTTTTTACTTATTCTTTCATCTTATTTTTTCAAATAAACATTGTTTGTTGCAAATGGATTTAAATTAATATAATCTTCAACAATTTTGATTGCATTTTATTTAAAATTCTCAGTTACCATCACCACTAGGGATGAGAATAGGCTAGGCCGTCCGTAGGGGTCTATGGTCTGACCTATTTAATAAAAAGGCTAGGCTCAGGCTGTTTTTAAAGCCTATTTATTTAAATAGGTGAGACTCAGGCTTATAAAAAAATCTGTTAGGCCTAACAGGCCGGTCTATATATATTTATTATTTATTAATATTATTTTTTATTATTATATTAATAATATTATTTTCTATTTTAAATTCTATCAATTAGGCAATCACTTACTAATCATTCCATATTCGATAGCAGTTCTATATTTGGTAGTCGTTTTATATTCGGTAATTGTTCAATTAGTCAATCACTTAGTAGTTGTTCCTTATTTGTTTAAGAAGTAATAATGGATTCGTTTAAAAAGGCTTTTAAAAAGGCTTACAGGTCAGACCAAACTATTAAAAAGGCCAGGCTTAGGCCGAAAAAAAAAGTCTGTGATAGGCCGTAGGCCGAAAAATAAATCGTAGGCCAGGCTCAGGCCTTTCAAAGCCTGGCCTGGCCTATTCCCACCCCTAATCACCACCGATCA
Source organism: Cicer judaicum (assembly GCA_037974835.1). Lineage (NCBI taxonomy): Eukaryota > Viridiplantae > Streptophyta > Magnoliopsida > Fabales > Fabaceae > Cicer > Cicer judaicum. The sequence continues at coordinate 5,134,199 of JBBPBS010001075.1, read as the reverse complement.
ATTCCAATATATTTTATAGCCCTCAAATGAATACTAAAATCAATAATTAATTTTATTTAAAATAATATATAATAATATTAATTAAAATTTTAAATTATAATAAAATTAAATATAAATAAAATATCAATATATGAATTAAAGTTGTGGGATGATTTTAAAGAATTAAACCAAGTAAAAAATAAATGGTTACTTCAAGATGATGAGACGCCTTATCTAATCCATTATGTTAAATTTATCTTTGTAGATTCTTTAACAAATATTTTAAGGTATTTATAGGCAGGTATGGTTTGAAAGATAGTCTGATGAAGTGAGTCAGGTATGGTTTGAAAGATAGCCATGAGGTGAGTTATGGGTGGTAAGGGGAGACATTAGACAACTTGTTTGATGATATGTACAACCTAAGTGAGATATTGATCCCAATACGGTCAAAGAAAAATATGGAGAGTCATTCTTACTGTCAAAGAAATGTTCGCAGCAACACAAAAGAAAATATAGAGAATTTGATTTTATAAAGCATTGAGAAATTTATTAAAGTATCACATTGATAAAATAAATATTAGCGAAACTATTTTCGTGATTTTTTAACTTAATTTTAAATAATAATTCATTCATTTATTTATTTATTTATTCTTTTTAATTTGATCATTACTTCATTGTCATCTTCAAACAATATCTACAAAATTCATTAATATCATCTTCAACAAAAATTAGATATTTATCAAATCCATAACTAAATTTTAAATAAATGTATATCTTCATATGCAACAACAACTAAATGGAATCCATCAAATAAATAATCCACATTTTAAGATTTAATCTTCAAATAAATCTTCTTCTCCTTTTTTTCCTTCTTCAAATCAAATCCCTAAATTATTATTATTTTTAGTTTTGATAAAATTATTATTATTATTATTATTATTATTATTATTATTATTGTTGTTATTATTATTAATATTATTATTTAGGTTTGGGTTTTGGTAATGGTTTTCTAGGTTTGTTGAGAGGCCATTAATGTGTTGAAAGAAAGAGAATATATAACCTAAATTTTTAAATTTGATATTTTATCAAATAGAAAACTCATAATATAAATCTTAAAATATAAGTTTTTTATTATATAGATTTGACGTTGTTGTTGAAGATAAAAATATGAGATTGTTTGAATATTTAAGTTACATAATTGATGAAAATTTGTAGTTAGTTGAAGATGATAGTGATTTTTTTTAGTTTTGTTTGAAAATAATGTATTTTCTGGATTTTTGTAACAAATAATAATATTTTTGACATTTTAAAACATAAATGATCATCCTTGAAGGAGAACCAAAGAAGGATGATCAATCCCTAACTTCGAAGCAAGATGGGTGGTCATCCATTCTCTTGGAGTCGCAAACTCCCGGTCCTGATGTAGTTGTCGAGCCATGATTGTCTGCAGGGCAACCATGATGGATTGGTTTGTGGATTCTTGCTGAACGCTTTAACGCTTAGCCTGGCTTTAAGAGCTATCATTAGGTGTAGTGGGAAGAATGTTATGGGATGGAGTTGTAACAATGCAGAAGGATGAGAGAGTTGCAAATGAGGTTGCAATAGTGGGAAAGGTTGTGGCTGGTGATGTTAGGGGACGGTTGGATGGACCAAATATTTTGGGAAAGTTAAGAAATTGACTAATTCTAAAGATGGATGAGGTAGTCTTTTGAGGGGAAACAAAGGTTGATGACATGACAGATGAAGTGTGAAATGGCAGTTGAGCACAATCACTGAGTGGATTGTAGTAAGGAGGACGGTAGGTGCATCATATGATGTGGGTTGAAAGGAGGAAGAAAGAATGTAAGGGGTAGAATGTTCTTGAGATGCTTGTTGAGAAGTGGATGATGGAGAACGTTCTTTAGTGGCTGTTTGGATAAGGCAAGATGGAGAACGTTCTTGAGCAAGAGGTGGAGATCGTTCTTGAGCAATTTGTTGTGCAAAATGACGTGGATAATGATCTAGTGCAGGTGGTGGAGAATGTTCTCTTGGGACAGTAGTGGATACACCAGATTTGTGCACAGAGCATTTTCTCTTGAGATAGGTGGAGGGAATTGCAGATTTTGGAATGTGTTTTGTTGAATAATGCTTCTTCAAATGAGATACATTATTTGAGGAAAATTTTGAGATCTTGATGGTGGAGGTTTCAGAAGAAGGAAGGACTTCAAAATACCTAAAGATTTTTGACAAAAACATGTCATACAAGACTGTATTTTTCTTCTAGTCCTTCGTGGTGGCAATAATCATATTTTGAAGAATGATGAAAGGTAGATTGACCCTCTTGCACTTGAGGAGATGATGAATGATTAGAGCACCATTGTAGGAGACTTACTCATGATTTCCATAGTGCGGTAAGATGGAATGCTGGTTAATGTTATTAAACATTTTGCAAGTGGGCTTTTAGGATATAGACAAGTGGTTTTTGCAGCCCTCCTAAAAGATTTCAGCAAGCACGTCCTTCTTGTTCAGATAGAGAACTGAGTATCAGTTCTTTCCAAAGATGGAAAGTCCATCATTTGGCAGGTCGAGGATATTGGTGAGAATATAAGAGGTTAATCGAATCTCAATACTCTTGAGAGTTGTCACTAAAAGTGACTTCTCATGAAAGGTTTGGGCTATATATAGTAGAAGGCCTTCACCACATCTAGGAAGTAGTAGTCAAATATTTTTAGAAATTGGGACAAACCAAGTGCATCTGTATGTTTTTTGATAGAGGTGCCTTCTATGAGTAGAGTTTCAAGCAAGAAAATTCCACCAATTCCAACAGGCCGCTCAACCCATTTTTTAACATAGGTTTTTTGTAGAGTTGATGGAATGAGTGGAGGGAAGCGTATTTTAGAGCTTGATTTGTGAGAGAGGGTGGGATATGGAGAACATTCTTGATGTATAGAAGGAGGAACATAACGTTCTGGTGAGGTAGAATGAGAACATTCTTGAGAAGGTGGAGAAATTTCTCGAGGCTTTTTCTTGGGAGTAGTTGTTTTGCCTCTTTGAGAGTTTATTAACTTGTTTTTCGCCAAAAAATCAGATAGATTAATGATAGTTTTGACCTTTCATTTTCTTTTTTCAAAAGGGTTTGGATGATGAAGGTTGAAAGGGTTTTGTAGATGAGAAAATCTCAGTAATTGATTTTCTCTTTTGATTTGGAGGTGTCTAGAAAGAATGTTCAGTTTTGAATGAGAATGTGGATGGTTCAGATGGTTTGAGAGGTGTTGAAGGTTCAGAATCGTCACTATTAGAGATGACGAAGATTGTAGGTTTAGAGGTTTTAGCCTTCTAGGTACCAATTACAGGCAATACTCTCATATAACGTCTCTTTAGCTCTGTAGGCTTAGGGAAGGATGAACGAAGGTGAGGAAGGACTTCATTTAGATTTGGAGCAGGACATTGTTAGAGAGGGGGGAGAAAGGTTTACAATAGGTTGAAAGAGATAGAGTTAGGTTGTGAAATGGTGAAAAAGAAATAGATGATGAAGATGAAGGTGCATTAAGGCAAATGTTTTTTGAGCAATCATTTTAGTACAAGCTATTTCAATATTTTGCAGAAAATTGTTTGAAGATTTTTTGAGAAGTTTGAGAGTTGCCGATTTTTGGAAGAATAAAAAAAGTGATGATGATTTGCAATTTTTCACTTTATGGTGGAAAGTGAAGTGATTGATTGGTGTTGAAAAAGAGGAGAAATGACAGCGCAAAAGTTACTTTTGTAGACAACAAAAAAACATATCTCATTAATGCACGCAAAAGAGCTTTTGTTAATTTTTTTAGGAAAAAAAGGAGAATGATGCATGCTGAAGAGAAAAACAAAGAGCGATGCGCGCAGAAAATGCAGAACGTTTAACGTTCTCTGTTTATGCAGAAACATAACTAATGCAAATTGATTGAATTTTTTTATAATTCTCAATGTTTCCTTGATAAAATAAAAACTTTCCTCTACAAGGGGTTTGGTAAAAATGTCAACCAGTTGTTTTTGAGTATCAACAAAAATTTATTCAATTTCTTTTTTATTAACATGATCACGAATAAAATAATATTTTATTTTTATGTGTTTGGATCTTGAATGTTGAATATAATTTTTTAACAGACTTATAGAACTTGTATTATCACAATAAATTGGAATACTTGAATAACTTACAAAGTAGTCTTCAAGATGATTTTTTATCTAAAGAACTTGAGAGTAGCAGTTTGCAACTGAGACATATTCAGCTTCGATTGTTGAGAGAGCAATCGTGTTTTATTTTCTACATGAACAACTTATTAATGCTTCTCCAAAAAATTGATATGTTTCACTTGTGTTTTTTCGTTCAATTTTATCTCCAGCATAATTTGCATTGTAGTAAGCTACAAGATCAAAATGAGAACCTTTTTTATACCAAAGGCTAAGATCGGTATTACCAATGAGATATCTAAAAAAAATTTACGGTTGTTAAACGAGATTCTTTTAGTGTTGATTGAAATCTAGCACATAATCTTATTGCAACAAAATATCAGGTCTACTAATAGTTAAATAATGCAAAGATCCTATCATACCCCTGTACTCTTTTTTATAAATATATTTTTCATTTTTATTTTTGTCTAATGAAGAAGATGGATGCACGGGAGTATTCATGATTTTGGGTTCATTCATTCTATATTTTGTTAAGAAATCTTTTATGTATTTTTCTTGACATATAAAAATGACATCTTCATGTTGCTTAATTTGCAAGCCAAGAAAATATCTTAATTCTCCCATCATACTCATTTCAAATTCACTTTGCATGAGTTTTAAAAAAGACATACATTTGAACAATAAGTAAATCATTTTATCATTTTTCTTGAACAGTGTAGTGTCAATCTTTCTTCTAGAAAATCCTTTTTTGATTAAAAAGGAACTAAGTTGTTCATATCAAGATCTTGGGGATTATTTTAAACTATATATAGGTTTGGTGAGTTTAAAAGCACAATGCACATAAATTTGATCATTTTAAAAAACCTTTTAAGAATGCACTTTTAACATCCATTTGAAAGTGTTTGATAAGTTTATGAGATGCATATGTAAGAAGAATTGTATGGCTTCTATCCCTGCAACGAGAGAAAAAGTTTAATCATAATCTATACCTTCTTGTTGATTGTAACTTTGAGCAATCAATCTTGCTTTGTTTCTCACAACCTTACCTTCTTCATCTAATTTGTTTTTGAATACCTTTTTGTCCCTATGATGGTTTAATCTTGTGGATTTGAAACTAGTTTCCAGACTTCATTCTTTTTTAATTGAAGAAGTTCTTCCTTCATCGATTCAATCCAAGTGTAATACCTCAATTTTGTCTAAATAATTAAAAAATTATTTTAATAATAATATATTTAATAAATATTTTATAATTATTATTATTATCAAAACTCTAAAATTATCAATATTTTACAAAAAAATAATAATTCTAAAACAAAAAAAATAAGCTGTAAGTTTCAACTGTTTCAATATGCTGCAAGCAACAACAAGTTTCTTTCAATCTCATTTTACCACCAATGCACGCCTCACTTACAACAACAAAAACACGCTTCCTTGTCAGTCTCACCAACACACCTCACTCACAGCAACAAAAACATGTTTCCTTCTCTATGTCACCCTTTTATCTTGTTTGTCTTATTAAGATCCTGTGATAAATTGGTTATTTCAGTAATTTGATTTACTTTGTAACTTAATAAAGGGATTACTTGTAACACATAGAAACCCAGAAAAAAAAATTATTTCCTAAAATCACACTTTGCTTAAAATTGTTACAAAAACAATGTAAAATCCAATTAATTTTTGTTGAGTAACAATACAAAATTCAGAACATGTATTTGTATGATGAATGAAAATATTAGTCGGTTCCCTCTATAAATTGAGACAAACAGAACTGAAGGAAGGGGAGGAATCTTCTAAAAAAAATCTGTAAACAGAGAAAGGAAGAGAAAATTGTTTTTTAGATAAACAGATCTTACCCATAACAAAGCAGATCTATCAAACCCAGATCCAGCGAACTCAGATCCAGCAAACCCAGATCCATCAAACCCATATCCATAGTTACAAGGATATTCAAACCCATTTCAACAACTCCGACCAAAGAGACGACCGCACACCATCTTTATCCGGAAAGGCATATATTTTCTCTTACTTTTGTTTCAAAATGGTATAATATTGTTAGAAGATATAAATTATAGTGTTTTGGTTCATAGTGTTTTGGTTAAAATTTTGTGTGTTTATGGGTGTGAGGTATTTTGTTTGGACATGGGTATGAGTAGTCAGAAGATTGTTTTAAGATCATTTCCCTAGTTTGGCTGGACATGGGTAGGGCATCAACTTCATTAAATTATTTGTTATGTGTAATATAATTAATTATGTTTATTATAAAAAATTATGAACACAATTAACTAATAATAAATATCCTTTATTTTACATTATAACAAATTTTCACTTATTAACAAAATATGTTAAAATAGGATTATATTTATAATTAATATAAAAATGTTTTTTGTTATTTTTATTTTCGTGTTTATTACTATTTTTAGTTTGAAGAATCATTTAAACATTATTTAATATACAACATTTTTATTTTAAAAAGAAAAATAAAAATAAAATTATAACAAATTTTTTATTAAAAATTAACAAGATGTGACATTTTTTTAATCTTTGAGTTATTAGAACACAAATTATGACAATTTGATGGTTCTAAATCTCATAATCATAAATAAATTAATAAACTAAAATATCATAAACAAATTAATCATAAAAATTATTTAAAGCTAATTAAAATCTTTTAATCTTAGAGTTACATAATACAAATTATATATTTTGATAACTCTAAAACTTATTTTTAAAAATTTATTTAATTATTATTATTATTATTATATTTAATCTTGGAGTTGTTAAGATACAAATTAAACTATTTGTTTGTTTTGAAATTCAATTTAAAAATAAAATATTCTTAAGAGGAATAAATTAGATGTGACATCTTTTTACTCATTGAATTTTGAGACACGAGTTGTACAATTCGATCGTCTTAAAATTCATATTTTAAGATAATTATTCAAATCAAGCAAATTTATTTCTTTATCTTTGTCAAAATTAATTTTTTTAAAATAACAAAAATACAATTTATTTAAAAGCAATCAACACATCCACATTTTCTACCAAGAACTATATAGTTTTGATTTCTCCATTGCACCAGGAGATACGTAGGAGCAAGATCACACTCTTGTCAAGCACAATAATAAAAACTTTTTTTACTTGTTTTTTTAACACACTTTTATCTCAAAAAATTACATTTATAAAAAATAATTTACATTCATATTTAATAATAAACAAAAATATGTATATTTAAGTTGACATAATTTTGCACAATTAATTATAGGTAACCGTTTTTTAACGGATGTTGTAGGGTGTTAATACCTTCCCTACGCATAATCGACTCCCGAACTCAAAATCTGATTTCAAATACCATTTTTTTTATTTTTTACATTTTTAAGGTGTCCCAATATTTTTCCTATTTTAAAATAAATTTTGGTGGCGACTCCATTGAATTCGAGAAAAACTCGAAATTTTAGGCCGCGACACCAAGATTGATCAATTATGGCTTCTTTGATTGATTTTGGTTCAATTTGGGAGATCATTGTCATGTTGTTGTTGCCATTATCCTTGAATGATATTCTTGTTCTAATTCTATCAATAGTATCTCCAAGGATTTGATTTTGAGGATGATCAATAATCATTCTCCATCTTTTTAGGAGGAAAATAAAATAAAGATTGTTTATCTATCTAGGTTGTCTAGGGAACATTTTGCTACTGCTGTTGCCTAGAATGTTCTTCTTCTTCTTCATTATCTTTTTTACTCAAATAAAGATCATCAAATTCATCAAATTATATATGCATGTTGATTTCAATAATTTTGGTTTTTAAATTGAAAATACAATACCCTTTAGAATCGGTTAAGTAACCCAAAAATATAACTTTATCTAATTTTGCATTAAACTTTCTAAGAGTTTCTTTGTTGTTCAAAATATAACAATAACAACCAAAAATGTGAACATATGATATATTTGGCTTCTTGTTTGTCCAGATTTCATATGGTGCTTTGGTCATGATCTTTCTTATTGATACCCGATTTAAAATGTAACATGAGGTATTGATTGCTTCAGCTAAAAAGTACTTTTCAACATTAGACTCTTCGAAGATTGTTCTTGGCATTTCTCGCAAGGTTCTATTGTTTCTTTCAACAACTCCATTTTGTTGAGGAGTTCTTACACAAGATATATTATGAGAAATGCCAAGTTCTTCAAAGAAGGTTTTAAAAGAAACACTTATGAATTCTCCTCCATGATCACTTCTTATAGAAATGATGTTGGAATCTTTTTCATTTTATATCTTTTTACAAAAGATTTTGAAGGGATCAAAAACATCATCTTTTTGTTTTAAAAATAATACCCAAGTATAACATGAGAATTCATCAACAATAACAAAACCATAGTTCATTCCTCTTAAACTTGTTGTTTTAAAAGGGCGAAAAAGATCTATGTGAAGCAGCTCAAGAATTCTATTTGTGGAGATGAACTCTTTTGAATGAAAACTATTTTTGACTTGTTTTCCTTTAGCACATGCTTCACACACTTTATCTTTTTCAAAATTCAGTTTTGGTAATCGTCTAACAAGTTCTAGTTTTGAAATTTTTGAAATGGTTTTCATGCTAACATGGTTTTCTTACATGTTGGTAAATATTCCTAGTTGAGTTCCCATAATTTTTTGAAATATTTTAGTGGCTCTAATGAAATTTGACAAATCATTTTTATGAAGTTCAACTTTAGCTTTAAGGAGAACGTTCTCCTTTTGAAATGCATAATGTTCTTGACTTTCTTGATTTTTAGTTTTAAAATATTCGGGCTGATATTCTTTCAGATTTTGAATGATCTCTTTAAGCTTATCATTCAGAGCCTAAGTTTTCTTTTTCTCTTATTTTTATTTGTGAAATTTTTCTTTTAAAGAACTACACTTTTCAATTAGAAAGCTTGAATCATTTAGCAAGTTGTCAAATTCTTTTTCCATTTGTTCACACAAAAGACATTGTTCAAAATTTGTTACCTCATTTTCTTCCCCATGTAGCCATCATTGATTTCTTTTTGAAAGGAAATCTGTTTGGTGGTTTATTACTTAGAGGAAATTAGAATTTGTAATGTCCCAATTTATTACATCCAAAACATGTGATTTAACTCTTGCCCACTTCTGTTTTGAGACTTTCTCTTTTGTTTAGAAATCCTTTCTTGATTTGATCTCTTCTTCTCATCATTCTTTGAATTCTTCTAGTGAAAAGAGCAATTTCTTCATCAACATCTTGTCCAATTTCTTTTGATTCTTCTTCTGTTTGTGCTGGTATACTTTCTTGATATGCTTTCAATGCTATTGTTTTTCCTTTCTTGGCTGGTTTAAATTCTTGTAACAATACTTCATGTACTCTCAAAGTTCCAATTAGTTATTCTAATGCGGGCATTTCAAGATTTTTGGCTTGACTTATAGTTGTCACCATCGGTCTTTATACGGTTGGAAGACATCTCATGATCTTTCATACTCTGTCTTGTACCGAGTAAGCTTTTCCAAGATAGTGCATCTCATTTACTTAGTTTTGAACCTTGAGTACATCTCAACAATGGTTTCTCCTTCATTCATTTCGAATAGCTTAAACTCCCTTATTCCAATGTCTATGTATGTTTCTTTGACATGGCTTGTTCCTTCATGATGAGTTTGCAGCGTGTCTTATACTTCTTTAGTAGTTGTGCATTCAAAGCACGCGATAAGAATAATTGTGTTTTAGAATTTAGGAGTACCTTAGTTTTGTCTTTAGATGTCCAAATTACTTCTTTATTTTCAGTAGTGGATGAATCATTTTGATAAACTCTTGGTGAAATCTTCATATGTAATGATGTGCCACATTCATATATCTTGAGTTTTTTAAAAAACTGCATCTTGTTCTTCTAGAAGTAGTAATCAGTTTCATCAAAGTAAAGTTGTCTATTTGAAGATCATTCTTCAACAATTTATTTTGCTTTACACATTTTTCTTCTAGATCTTTACTCTAGCCCTTGTGTTTAATCTTTTGAGACCTTGCTCTGATGTCAATTTATAAGGAAGGGGGTTTGAATTGTAAATTCACATATTTAAAATTTCCTATTAAAATCTTAAGAAAATAACTCAAGATTGATCTTAGTTATGAAAACAAAAAACAAAGAAAAATCCTAGTTCTGGAAACAGGAAACAGAGAATATTTTTAGTTAGTTAAAATCACAATTTTAGCTTATCTATTTAACTTCATAATCGAAATGATTGAAAGTAAATAAAGATAAAGAAGAGATATCACACAAAGATATATACTGGTTCACCCAACTCGAGCTACGTCCAGTCCTCACAATTGTGAGGTTTTCCATTAAGTGTTCAAACGAAGAACGTTTTGGTTTTACACAGTTTTTGTTAAAATCAACCTTGATCTGTAACATCAATTCCTTTCCACCCATAAAAGATTCAATCAAGTCACCTATCAATCTTGAGAGGATTTTACAATTCACCTTTTAACCATAAAAGGATTTTTACAAAAACTACTCAAACTATAAACAATCCTTATAGTTTTGAGTTTACACAGTAATAATTTAGAGACATTGATAGAATATGAGTATCCTGAACAAGTGTTTGAGAATAAATTCTTGATAAAATAATTAAGTAATATGATTTGGATATATGAAACGTAAATGAAAACTGATTCTTTTGCAATTGAGAAGTTTTCAGGTATGTAAGCGTATGTGACTGATGGATTTTCTTAGCAGTTGAAGTTTTGCGTATTCCTTGAGCTTGGGGTTCCTTTCATAGGCTTCAAGGAGGTTGATGACATCTATTTTGACCGTTGAAAATGTGTCTTGCTATCACGTGTTAGGCTTGACCAAAGACTAGACTTTTAAAGTTTGAATGTTCTTGTTTTAAACATTTTGGGTTTGTGCTTTTGTGTTAATGATGCCTGATATGTAGCTTATCATTATTGACTGTGATCATCCTTTGTTTATTCACACAAACATATCAGACATGTGCTTAATCGATTCAAATTAAGATCATCTTTTGATTCATGCTAAACAAGCTGGAGAAATATGTAACAAGGCTGGAAAATGATGGTCACTAAACTGGAGAATGTTTGTATTATTTTGGACTGATGTCATCATACTAGAGAATGATGTTGATCATTATGGAGGCAACTCCTAATCATGTTGGAGAAAGATGTTTGTTGTTCAAAATTATGTGTAAGATGTTGGAGAATGTTTATCAACCTGGAGACTGATGTTACACTACCAGAGAATGATCATTTGTCACTTTTATTTTGAGTTGTGCATTTTAGTCTTTGATCATTTTGAGTTATTCTTTTGCTCATGAGAGTTGTGTATTCCTAGTATATAAACTGGAAATTCATTCGCGATTTACATGAACTTTTCTTACATTAAACACTGATTTGATCTTGCTTGCTGAAAATGATAGAAACTTAGAGAACTTTTTTGATTTTTCATATTATGTTAAGAGCATTCTTGTTTCAGTCTTGTTTATTTTTAGCTCTTTCTTTAAACTAATTTCTTTTACTTTTGTTTTGTATTTAACTTGAATTATTACACTAAAAAACACATGTTAAATTAACACATAATTTAAAATAATAATTAGAATCTTAAATTAACTTTTATTTATTTACATTAAAATATTAATTTGAGATTTTGCTTCAACAATTCATATAATAATTCACAAAAAGTAAATAAAATCAACAACAACAAAAAACCACAATTTAAATACGAAAAAAACCACAATTTTGTATTTCAAAGGTTTTTGTTTAATTCCACTTGTACTTAGAAGTCTTTGTCATTTCTTTTATAATCTATTCTTCATTTGATTTTCAATGATAGGCTAAACTACTGTCTTAATATTTGTAAAAGATCACGCAAAATATCCAGAGACATTATTAATTTTCGAACAGTTTCAATAAAATATTCCTTTTGACTTAAATTTTGTTGTACCAAAAATGTTTTAATGTCTATCCCACGTGCGACATTACTGTGCCGAATAGACGCCGCAATTGAAAATTCTTAGAAGTAACCAAACCGGACTCAATGCCCGTACTCCCTTCGTCAATATTTATAAATAAAAGTATAAATGGTGTATTTTGATTCAAACTTCAAACTTCTATGATTTCATAATTACTTTATACATCGATCCAATTCTTAAACTATTTTCTTTTCTTTTTCGAGAACAAATTAGATTCAACAATTATATATAGAGGTAAAAAGATGGCAGGACGTTCTTGAACATATATGCTGGGAGACCAACAACACAAAGATTTAAAAAAAAATTGTTGTTGTTATTTTGAAAAGTATTATAGGATAACAATAACGATAAGAAAGAAACATTCACTAGGTATTATAGTGTTAAAAAAAAATTCAATATTTGGAAACATAATACAATTATAGGAAGAAAAAATTTGTTGATGTTATTCACAAGTTTTTTCTTTTTATATGATATTGATGTTATTTAAAGATTTTTGATGTTAGGAGTTCAATTTATAAGATTAAAACATAAATATCAAAATATTTGAAATAATTTAGATAGTGAAGAGAGACAAATGTAACGTGGTCTCACTTAAATATTTGGAATAATTCTAAGATATAGACGCAATCCTCTCACTTAAATATTTTATATATAAAAAAAGGCTTTATAACGTGGTTTCTTTTTTTATATTAATTTACAAAATTAGTCTTACAATTTTAAAATAAAAAATTTTGAAATTTTGAAACGTGGTCCAAAAGTTTTTAAAAATGGAAAATTTTAAAATTAGTTTTGTAATTTATAAAATTTTGTAAGGTCATCTGAAAGTTTTTAAAAATGAAATTTTTTGAAACTTTTCTATATTCAAAGTTTTGAATTATTTGAGAGTTTTACATTGTTATAAAGTTTCGAAAATTTTAAAAATTGTCATTTCAAAATATTTGTATATTCTGAAAAGAAGGATAAAAAAATAAAAAGTTAAAAAAATTGAAGAAAAAAATTATATTTTCACGTTAATTGAGGGGTATCAGAATTAAATATGAGAGTATAAAGTAGAATTATCTAAGACAATAGATGTTGGATTATTGTATATTTGGATAGAACCCATCAACTATCGATTGATATGTATAATTTAGTTATTATTAAAAACACTATAAAGAATCGTGACATAAAAGATTTAATACTCTTTACAAAATACATATTCTTGATTTAATTTACAATTTATTTTTAAATTAGACATGGTATCAAAAATGTATACAAACAGTTGTATCTAAGAATAAGTTTAATAGTTATATACATCAAGTGAAAAGTAACTACTACGACTTTCAAATAAGACATTTTAGAATTTTGTTAATTTGAAAAATATTTACTAAGTGTTCTCAAATGATTCACAACATGCGAGAGTCAATTTTTAAAAAATTAGAGATGTTTTTCTATTGTTTGGAGATAAGTCTATTGATTTTTCTACCTCATCATTTCTTATAGAATATCTTTGATCCTAATTCAAATGAGTGATACTTTTTTTTCTTTTTAATATTGAAAATTTAAAAGATCCATTAATATTTGTTACATAACATTTTGCACCAATCTTCTTTACTCAAAGCTCCGGACTAAATTTTTTTAAACACCATTCAAGACAAAATCTAAACCACTTGCAAATACATTTGTTGTATCTCAACATATCTAATTATTCTACTAATTACTATTAGTATAAATATTTTAATAAATAAAACTCATTTTAGTATTGAGATAAACGCAATAAATAATTTTAAAAAAAACACTATGTACAATTCAAATGAAACACTTAAAATAAAATGGAGGGAGTATTTAAAAGAAATCACTTATAAATAATTTATTTTTAAATATTTTATTCTGTTTGTTGCTGTTTTTGAAAAGATAAATATTTTGTAAAAAAAGAACTTAAAAATAAAACAATATCAAGAAGTCACTTATCTACTTCATAGTGGAGATATGATGCCATGGTTATGCAGTGCACACGAGCTCGTTGTGTAATAGAGATATGATACCATGCTTATGTAGGTCACACGAGCTCGTATCCTTATTATAATATTTTTGTAGAAAAACAATTAATTTTTAATATGTTTGTTACTATCATTTTAAAATACTATATCGAAACAAAAATCTAAAACAGTCTCAAATTTGAACCTGTTTTCAGTATAGATTCTTTTAAAAACTACTTTCGAGAAATAATTATTTTCAAAAAAAAGTAATTTTGATTATAATAAACTACTAGTAATTTATAAGAACTATATTATAATAAAACCATTATAAGTAATTTTGATTATAATAAACTACTAGTAATTTTAAATATATCAATTTATTGATCATAATTTCTCTAATATTTATAAGAGCTAGAGATAATATTAATTAACTATCAACATAATAATTGATACGCGCATTAAAGTTTAGTCCACGTCATCATATATGCACCTAAAAGAGAAAAAGACAAGAAGTTCCAAACACATATTATTTTTCTTAATGAAAAAACTAATGCATTTATCCTGTCCACATATTTTCATTCCAGTTAATTCATTCATTCAAAACCATATAAGCCTATACACAAATAGAAGAATCAAATTTTTACACTTCTATGAATCAAGTCAATAGCTAGCACCCATCGATCATTGCAAACAAAAATAAAATATACGTGACACAGTTTCATAGACAGGTTACCTATATATAGACAAATACAAGTAATAATTCTTAAGCATAACAAATGTTACAAAAAAATTGCAAATTAGGAAATCAAATTTTTGTGAATTAAGGAAAATGGAAGAGGAACATAAGGGGGGTGAAGAAGTAAAGTACCGGGGTGTAAGGAAAAGGCCATGGGGAAAATATGGGGCAGAGATTAGAGACCCAACAAAACCAACTGGAAGACAATGGTTAGGAACATTTGATACTGCTGAGGAAGCAGCTAGAGCTTATGATTGTGAAGCCATTCGTTTGAGGGGTGCTCTTGCTATTCTTAATTTTCCTAATGAATACTATTTTCATCTTTCTTCATCATCATCATCAACATCTACTAGCACAAACATTGATACCAATTCTTCTACACAACACAAAGAAGTTATTGAGTTTGAGTATTTGGATAACAAGGTTTTGGAAGACCTTCTTGAGTTGTCGGAAAAAGATAATGAAAACAAGGAAGAATAATATATACATGCATGTTATAATCTTTCACTAATGACACATGACGAAATTTTACACATTTTTTTTCTTTCACTTTTTCCTTCACAATTTTTCAAGTACAAATTTTACATTGTCATTTCATTGAGAAAAGTTCTCTATTGTACTTGGAATTATATCAGATTGTTATCATTATACCAAAAAGCATAAACTGTTATATCTTATTGATCTAAGTCAAAATTAATATTGTTAAATCATTCAAGTTATTGTTGTAAATTGAGGAAAGTGGTGTTCTTTCTTCAAGTTTTGTAAACTAAGATAGTGGTGTGCTATCTTAGGGTGATTGTTAGGAGTTTGTAACAAATGTGCTAGGGTGGGACTTGTACTTATTCTAAAAATAGTGGAAAATCTGTTGTGGTGTGCAAGAGGACTGGATGTACCCTTGGTCATAAGGGAAACCAGGATAATATCATTGTGTTCTTTATTTTTCTTTCATTTATCTTTGTTATACATTATCTTAATTCAGAAAAATCAATTACCAAATCTCTAAAAACAACAAAATTTCTAAACACCTAATTCACCCCCCCC
>JBBPBS010001075.1:5067001-5118250 GCA_037974835.1 Cicer judaicum | reverse complement strand
CCCCCCCCCCCCTCTACTTAGGTGCGCCTCTGTTCTTACAAAGTAGATTTGCATATTTTTTTCAGATTTATACAGAATGATCACACTTGATCATTTTTGTATGAAGAGTTGAAGACATTGAAGCAACAACCCATGTGAGCATAATTTGATCTTGCTTCTCCTTAAGTGTTGGATTCATCATTGCTTTTGTTATGAGCTTTATCTAGATCAATGAGAAAATGTTTTTGTTAAAATAATATTGAGATCTGCAACAAGAATTAATCAACAAAACAGAAAACTAACAATTGTAAAACTAGAAATGAAAATGGAGAGTGTTGTTTGTTTCAACAGAAAATGAAAAATGTTGTTGATAAGAACTGAAAACACAGAAAAACGGAGAAAATTCCTAAAAATGTAGAAAACATAGAGCGTTCTCCTTTATGTGTTTGAAAACACTTTTTCAAATCAAAATAAAACTCAAATGAAGAAAGATAAGAGAAGAATAACACACAAATTTATGTGTTTAACCTCAACTAATGAGACTTACGTCATATACAAACAAGTAAGACAATTTATTATTGAGATTTAAATTTATAAGATTAAGTCACTTCAAGATTATTCACCTAATATCTATCACTGTTGAGACTCAGCAATATTAGTCTTTACTATAAATATTAATTAATTTAGCATACTTCACCAAATCACAGTCTAGTTGAAACACGATGATGGTACCGTTTCTTCCTCGTGCGCCCATTGAAAAATAAAAAAAATAAAAAGAAATAAATCACAATTAGTTATGAAATTATAATTAATTAAAATAAAATAAAAAAACTTCCAAGGAACTTGAGGTTCAAGTTCTCCGGTAACTACTGGAAAATGTTAAGCCTCAACTTTTTCGGAAGAGTCTTTTGTACCAGAGATGTTCAAAAATGATTTCCGGAAAAAGCCTCTATACCAGAGAAGTTTAGAAAAAATATATGGAAGAGGCTTATGTACCGAAAATATTAAAAGTTTTTTCGGGGTGCATGTTCTGTACTGGAAAACTTGTATTTAAGTTCTCCAGAAGTTCAGAGAAAAAAAGACTCACTCTTAAGTTATGGAAAGCTTAAAAAGAGGAATGGTAAATTTATTGAAGTTTTATTATTTAAATGAGGGTAAAACCGTTATTTTATTTATGATTTGGAGATATAGATATAATTAAAGGGGTATGAAATAAAAAATTTGAGATAATATGTTTGAAGAGTGAGGCATTTTGGTGTGAAAAAAAAGGAAAAAAATCCACACTTCTCTGCCTTGAAAAATGATTTGGTTGGAGTATATATATCTATGAAAATATATGGAAGGACAAATAGCTTGCTTATATAGTTGTTAATAGTAAATATAATAATAATAATAATAATAATAATAATAATAATAATAATAATAATTGTTTTATACCGGTTGAAATTTCATTTTAATTTAATTGTTTATCTATTTATGTTATCTATTTATGTTACTTTTTACTATAAGAAATATTCTCCTTGTTTAATAATTAATAATAATTGAATTAATATTTTAAATTATAATAACATTAAATGTAATCGAGATATTAATAATATTGGATAAGTTTTGGAACCTATTATTAATTTTTAAAATTGATACACCTAAAACAAAATACAAATGAATTGTTTTAAAGTGATATTGCATGGTAGAGCCCATTTAAATCACTTATGGTAAGTTTCTGAAGCAAGAACTTGATTCATTCCATGCCTTGGGTTTGAGATAAGTTTAGAAAACAATATGTTATATAGAATGAGATATTCCTTTAGCTGTAAACTGTGAAGAGACACAAGTTCATGGAAGAAACATAGTTGACTAGGAAAGCCAAGGGAAGATGTTAGATCCTTTGACACGTCTGTGCTTGAGAGATCTCTATTAATCTCTTCTAGAATGATCTAGAATTCTATACAAAAAATCCTTTGAGAGCTCATGAGATCTCTTTATAGGACCAAAACATCAAATTGGACTTGGGTGAATTGAGATGGCTCAGGGATGACGATTTGAACCTATACCCAACGAGTATATATCCATAAAATTAAAATACCTCCTTAAATATGCGACTCAATAGAGAAAATCATGGAAATTAAGATGTATAATAATATTAAATTTATTAAAAATTGATATTTGTTTACAAGTTTACTTTTTAAATAACATAATTAGTTAATGTTTTTATTATGATTGCAAAAAAATATATAAAATATAATTAGAGATATGTTGATAAAAAAATAATTATTGTACTTAGAAATTTAAAGAGAGTCTTTTAAAAAAGGACAATTTTTTTTTCAAACGAGTGTTAAGGCTGTATTAAAATGAGATTTTAAAAGATGTTTTTATTATAACAAAATTTACTTGTATTTAATTAAAGTTTTTAAAGTAATAAAACTATTTTTTGTGTTATTTAATTAGGATTATTAAAATTATTTTAACAATGCAACAAAATCCTATAAAATCTTGATAGTCTTTCAAAATCTTAAAATGCTTTTAAAATCTTGATAATTTTTTAAAATTTTAAAAATCATTAAAAATCTTACAAATCTTTTAAAATTCACAAGACTTTTATATGTCAAAATTGTCTTTTAAAATATTAATCAAATACACCCCGCATATATTTAGCAACAACGATGGTACTTACAACCCATAAAATATATACGATATAGTTATTGATTTGATTATTTATGTCTTAAAATATCGATAATATTATTATTTAAGTTTAATTACATCTGTAGTCCCTTAACTTAATTTTAGATAATATTTTAGTTTAATTTAATGATTTTTTTGAATTTTAATATTATTGAAATTTTAAAACATACAATATCAAATTGTCACTTAAAATTAAAATGAATAACCAACTCGAAAAAAAAATAATAATAAATAAATGACCAAAACGTTACATGAAATTAAGTTAAAGGACCACAGATATAATTTAGCCTATTATTTATTACAGAAATTCAAAAAATACATCCTTTTCAAATAAAACTCCAAAAAATTCATTATCATTTTCAACAAATTACAAAATTTTATCAATTATGTAACTCAAATATTCAAATAAGTTCATATTTGAATCTTCAACAACTACGTCAAATCTATCAAATTGAAAACTTATATTTTAAGATTTATAGTTATGAGTTTTCAATTTAATAAAAAATCACATTTGAAAATTTAGATTTTTAGGTTATATATCTCTCTTTCTTTCAAACCTTTGTGGGCTCTCAACAAATCTAGAAAACCATTCCCAAAACCCAAATCTAAATAATAATAATAATAATAATAATTTTATCAAAACTAAAAATAATAAAAATTTAGGGATTTGATTTGGATTTTGGAGAAAGAAAAAAAAAACTTTATCTTAGTGATTTGAAGATTAAATCTTAAAATGTAGATTCTTTATTTGATGGATTTGATATCGTTGTTCTTACAGATGAAGATATAAACTTATTTGATAATTAATTATAGATTTGATGAATATTTAAACTTATTGAAGATGATTTTAATGAATTTTTTAAATATTGTTTGAAGATGATAATAAAGTAAATAATCAGATTAGAGATTAAAAAAAAAAAAAATGAATGAATCCTTATATGAAATTAAATTAAAAAATCACAAACACAATTTTTCCAATATTTATTTTATTTATTTGATACTTTAATAAATTTCTCTATTCTTTTTATAATAAATTTTTTTTTTGTGTGTTGCTTTGATTTTTTATCATCTCATCCACAAGTTGCCTACTACTCCACTTACCACCCATAGGCCATAACTCACCTGGTCAGGCTATCTTAATTTCAAACCTCCTTATTAGTTACTAAAAATCTCTTAAAAGATATGATAGAAGATCAGAAATAATTTATTTATTTTTTATTTGATTTAATTCTTAATAATTATATTAGGTTCTACAAATTTAATTCATATATTGATATTTTATTTTATTACAACTTAAAATATTAATTTAAATATTTTTTAATTAATATTATTATATATTATTTTAAATCATATTAATTATTGATCTTGACCTTGTGAGTATTTATTTGAGGTCTACATTGATTGGTGGTGATGGTAACTCTAATTTTAAATGAAATGCAGTCAAAATTGTTGAAAATTATACCGACTCGAATACATTTGTCACATACAATTTTTGTTTTAAAGTATTGTTAATAAAAATTTAAAAAAAAAAATCGTGTAACAAAAATTGTGAACTAAAAAATAAGAGTAAGAAAAACAAATGATTTACTTGATTAGGTCTGCTAATTACAACAATAGTATAGTCAAAAGGGGACATCACATGCAAAAACAATGTAATGGTAATAGGGCCGAAATAAGGGGATAATAGATAATTAATTAATGAACAATTTTAATTTCAAAATGAAAAAAATTATGTGAATTCAATTGGATATGGAAGCAGACATATTTCAAATAAAAGGATTATAATACAGTCACTCAATTGAAGGTGAGAAATTATCGATTTGGGGCTGAATAGAAGGGATAGAAGAAATGTCACATCTATTGGCAAATAATAGCATTATAAAACCGGGAGAAATTTTAAAGAAATCTTATGCTATTAAATTGATAAATGCATTGAATTCTCAGACAAATAAATGCAAATGTATCTTTTCCCAAAATATAAACAGAAATAAATGCAAATGTATATAACGCCCTTTTACCAAAATATAAATAAAAATAATGCAAATAGTAAAATATTTTGTCTAAATTTTGAATTAAATATATTTATTTTATTTGACTTATAATATTTTCATGGAATTTGCAAGGACCAATTATCTCCTATAGATGTTTTTAAACAATTAGTAGCGCTAATTGAGACTCCTTAATTCTGTTACTATGCCTATTAAACTTTATAAGGATTAGTGTTCAAAACTAGCATTTCCACATATTCCACATATTGAGATGGCTAATTCATCTATTAAAATAAATTTGAAAAATGTAACGATCCTCGAATATGAAATCGCTATTAAATATGGAATAACTAATGATTTATTGTTTAATTGAAAGGCTAACGAATATATAACTATTACCGAATATAGAATCATCGAATATGGAACAACTAATGGGTGATTGTCTACTTGATAGACTTTAAAATAAGAAATAATATTATTAATAAATAATAATAATAATAATAATAAATAACATTAATAAACAATAAAATATATATAGACCGATTTGTCATACCTAACACGAGAATTATATTATACAGCTCCACACCTAAACATGTCGCCCTCAAGACACATGAAATATAACTGTCCTTTATAAAATTTTCAATTTTTTTAACTTCTCATTTTTTCATCTCTCTTTTCAAAATATTCGAAAGTTTTTAAAGTTTCAAAATAACAATTTTCTGAATATTCGAAACTTTCAAAATAGAAAATTCTAAAATTTTCGAAACTTTTAAACAATTCAAAAATTTTGAAATAGGAAAAGTTCAAAACTATCCATATTTTAAAAAATTTGAAACTTTTTAAATTTTTGAAATATAATTTTTATTTTAAAAATTTATTAATTTGAAAACTTTCAAAACTTTATAAATAACAGATTAAAAACTTTCAAAAAATTTCAGATTTAGAAATGTAATCTTTATTTCTAATCTATTCCCTAACAAACTATTTAACTTACTACCATTTTTATTTGCAAAGACCGAATAATTATTATCTCCAATAAATGTTCTTTAACAATTAGTAATGGTAATTGAGACCCCTTAATTCTATAACTATTGCCTATTAAACTTTATAAATAACGTCACATTCCAAAGCATTATCAATTGCTCGAATAAGAATTAGCTTTCAAAACTAACATTTCCACTCTTTGAGACGGCTAATTCATCAATTAAAATTCTCAAAATAGTTTTCTTTTTTGTTCTAGTTTCTCAAGATAACGTTTCATCCCCATTGATAAAAGTTGCAATTTTTGAAAATAATATAAATAGTAAAAATATTTTATCTAAATTTTGAATTAACTATATTTATTTTATTTAATTAACTTATAATATTTTAATGGAATTTACAAGTACATCGAGTGAGTATTGTGTCTACTAAATGTTCTTTAACAATTAGCAGTAGTAATTGAGACCCTTAATTCTATTACGATATTTTGTTTTTATGGTAAATTATTTAATAGTCTTTTTTATTACAAGTAAATTGTTTAACAAAATGTAGTAGAAATAAGATAAATATTAATTATAAATTGAGAAATCATGACACAAAAAGTGGGCACATGGCTCATATGAGAAATATTAGTTATAAATTAAAAAATCATGAAACAAGTGGTGAACATATTGCAAACATGAATTAATGAAATGGCACCAAATTTTATAAGAATTCTTGATTTTGTCGAACACTTGGAATATTTTATTTCATTATTATCTTTTAAATATAAAGAAAATTTATTTGAAAATAGAACGATTTTCGAATATAGAATCATTAACAAATATGGAATAACTAATACTGATTGTGGCTATTGAATATGGAACGAGTAATGGGTCATTGCCTCTTTAAAATAGGAAATAATATTTTTAATAAATAATAATAATAATAAACATCATTAATAAATAATAAAATATATATAGGCCGACATATCATATCTAATAAGAAAAATTATATTATGCATCTCCACACCTAAACATGTCACCCCTCTCCAGACACGTGGAAATATAATTGTTTTTTTTTTAATCTTCAATTTTTTTAACTTCTCAATTTTTTCACTCTCATTTCAAAATATTCAAAAAATTTCAAAGTTTTGAAATGACAATTTCCAGAATGTTTGAAATTTTTGAACAATTGGAAACTTCCGAAATAGAAAATTTACATAATAGGAAAATTTCGAAATTTTCTATATTTGCAAAATTTCTAAACTTTTCATATTTGAAAAATTTCAAAACTTTCCATATTTAAAAAATTTTAAAATTTCCAAATTTGCAAAATGTAATTCTTATTTAAAAAATGTACATATTTTTAAACTTTCAAAACTTTTTAAATTTAAAAATATAATCTTATGTCTAATCTATTTCTGACAAATGATCTAACCTATTATCATTCATAGTAATTATTGTCTCCAATAAATGTTCTTTATATCGAGTAATTATTATCTCCAATAAATATTGTTTAACTTTTCAGATTAGTAACGCTACTTGAGATCCCCTTAATTCTATTACTATGCCTATTAAACTTTATAAATAACATCACATTCCAAAACATTATCAATCACTTCAAATAAATATTAGCACTCAAAACTAGTATTTTCAGCGTTTGAGATGGCTAATTCATCTATTAAAATTCTCAAAATAGTTTTCTTTTTTGTTCTAGTTTCTCAAGGTAACGTTATATCCCCCATTGATAAAAACTTGGAATATTTGAAAATAATTGTTGATAATTTGATAATATTTTGGATTTCAGGTTATAGCAAATGTTCAGTGAAAGATATATCAATAAAACAAACAGAACAAGGAAAAGTGGAAGGTAAGGCAGTATGGAGTGTAACGGTTGCAAACAAATGTGAATGTCCACAAAAGAATGTGAAGTTAAATTGCAATCATTTTCAAACAGTACTAGGCATACCCCCTTCAGTTTTGAGGGTGTCAGGAAATGAATGCATTTTGATGAATGGCGAACCTATAATTCAAAATAGTGATTTTGCCTTCTTCTATGCTTGGGACTACCAATTCCCATTAAATCCTATTTCTTCTCAGATTCTTTGTTCTTAATTACCCATTACCCATTATTGTTTCTTTTATATATCTTTTAACAATTCCTTTTGTAGTTTCGTTTAATTATGAGTACAAGAATTTCAGATAATTCTCCTGCATTGTACGCATTTATTTATATTTTATATGAAAAATTAAAATATCATTCGCATTTTAGTATCACGTTGTACTTAAAAAACATTTAAAAGGCACCTATTATTTGACATGATTTATTTTTAATATTTGATCATTGAGTATTTGCAAGTGCTTGATCCAATGCTATTGATTCAACTTCAACCATTAAGATAAGTTGCAATAATCCACCTTCTTCGTTTATGGCTAAGTCAGGAAATACACCATAATCATTCAGGTAATTAATTGTCTATCTATGTTTGATCTTCTTAACTGAACTTCATTTCTTCATCCTCATTATTTAGCTTATCAGCTATGGTATTTTGTTCCTCATCAACTTCATGTTCAACTGTGATTCCATTGTAAGCTTTGTCCTCATTCTTTTCTTTCCCACTTTCGCCAATTTTCTCATCAAACACAACATCATTGCTTATGACAATTCTTCTTTGAGTTGGATCAAACAATCTATAAGCTCCAGTCACAACACCCAAAGCTTCTATCTATTCTTATCCATCAAATTTCATTCCCCCTGTGATATCATTAGATAGAATCAACTGAAGGGACAGTGGCGGATCTTGTACAAAATATTTGGGGGAGTCGGGTTTTTAAAAGTCATATAGTTTTTTTTAGAGTATCATAAATTCATACATAGTAGACAAGTTGAAAAAAATTAGAATTTCAATTTTCACAAGTCACACAATTTTCACAATTCAATCCGATAAAATATATTCATTTTATAATTTTCATCTTTGTCAAAAAAATTCTTAAAAAAATCTTTGTTGGTTCGAGATGAGTTAGTTTATCGTTCTCTATCACGTACTTTACGTATATACAGATGTTGTTGTATTAATTTTATTATATTTTAGTAGTATAAATTTTAAGAGAGAGTAGAAAACAAATATAAAAGAGGATCTTAGGTGGAAAAAAGGGGCGAAAATTACTGAAAAACTAACTATAGAGTTTAATATATCATTAGTTATTATATATATATATATATAAAAGAAATTTATATATAAGGGGGTGCCGCTGCCCGCTCCTAAGAAGATCCGCCGTTGTGAAGGGATAATAAAGTTAAATAAAAGAACTTATACGATGTAAACAACAAATATGTTTATTGGTTATTCTCATGCTAATCTTATGTTCTAGAAAACATTGAATAAGTCCTTAAAAAAAAATAGTACTCCAATAAAGAGTAGTGCTAAAAGATGCATAAAATAATTTTAATTTTAAAACAAATAAACAGAAAAAAAAAAAAAGGAAGAACCTTACTATGAAGGAATTGGTAATTTGTATTGGTTTCTCTTCAGAAATTGAAAGGTAATGGGAAAGTCCTTTATTGAAGGGTATTTTTTTCCCCCTCCAAATTGCAAAGGTTTAATAAAAAGCTGTAAAACCAATACCAACATACTATATTGTAACACATATCAATGGTTTCATTAATTATAGTAAATTAGTATCCTAATAAAAATAACTAAAATTTTAAAAATTAAATAACTAATAATTTATCATTTGTTATTATAGCAACTTTAAATTTGTATTGTTTCTTGATCAATATATTTTACCAATTTAAATTAATATATTATTTTAGTAAAAAAAATAAAAAATAAACATAAATCACCGAAATACTTTGTTTTCTATGTTAACTTCAAATAACCTTTTATGACCATGACCTAAAAAGTAAGGTCAAACACATCTTTACCTTCCAAAAAAGATGATTACTAATTAATGTTGCATACTTTTATATTTATATTTATATATATATATATATATATATATATTAATCAGAGCATTATCAATTACTAAATCAAATATATGCACTCAAATTATCATTTCTACGGTTTCACATGGCTAATTCAACCACTAAAATTCTCACCATAGTTTCCTTCTTATTGCTGATTTCTCAAGGTAATAGTTTTTTTGAATGGATGAAATTTGCAAACTGTTTACTTTGTAACATATGTTATTTTTATTTACTGAAATATATATATATATGTTCATTTTAATTTATAATTAAGAAGAAGAAGAGATTTTTGAAAAAATAATTTTGATGAAAAAAAGAAGATGAAGCGATAGATATAGATGAGTCATTTTGAAAAGTAATGAAACAATTTTTGTAACATTTTAATTATTTAGAATTATTCATAGCCAGTAATTTGTTTTGTTCAATATCTCAGGTTATAGCCTATGTTCATTGCATGATATTACCGTAGTCCAACGTCAATCAGGAGTAGTACGTAATCAACCTAAGTGGAATATAACTATCTCCAACAGATGTGTATGTACTCAAACGGATGTGAAGTTAAATTGCGCTGATTTTCAAACCATTCTACCCATACCCACTTCAATTTTGAAAATCGAGGGCAATGTTTGCACTCTTAATGATGGCAATCCTATTTATCCAAACACTGATATAAGCTTCGAATATGCTTCCTACAGGTCGTTTCCATTAAATCCAATTTCATCACAGATTGCTTGTTCTTAAATAATCAATGTTGCTTTTATATACCTTCAAACTTTTCCTTCTGGATTGGTTTACTAGTACGAGAGACTAAGGATAAGAATAAATGTTAAAGAAATGTATGAATATTATCACAAATTAAATAAATGATATAATTCATATAAATTGTTATTATAAAAAAAAATAAAAAATTATGTTATCGTACCATCACAATCCTAGATCACTAAATATGTTTGATTTTTTATTTTTATTTTTATAATTATCATAAAAATTATGTTAATATATTGTTATAATATACCAACATCATAAAACTTTTTACACTGACATAATAATTAAACTAAAATATATTAAAATTAAGAATAAATGCCTATTTTGGTCGTGAGAAATTTAGAAAGATTCAATTTAGTTGTTGAAAAAGATGAAAACACTTTTTAGTCCTTAAGAAAAATATATTTAAACAAAACACATTGTTTAAATTACCAATATTAACATAGTATTTAAATGATAATTGTTTTGTGTGAGTATTATATAATCTATTTTAAAATTATGTGAAACTATATCTCAAATCAATAAAGATTGAATGTATTTGTTTAATTCAGTTCAGACAAGTCAAAATATCAAACTAATTTAATTAATTTTGGTTAAATTTTTAGGATGATAAGAATATTTGATTTAATTTTTATATCTCTAAAAAAAATTCACAACTTAATTGAAAATTTTAATTTATTTTATAATTATAACAGATGTTTATGTAATTATTTTTTATAAATAAGTCTCTTCGATTTTTTTTATAATAAACTTTTAAATTATAATTTAGTCAACAAAAAAATTAATATATTTGATCTATAATAAATCAATTTTTGTTGATCAAATTATTAGTCAAATTGAAGATTACATTTTGTATGTGTTTCAGTACAAAGTATTGTATTCTTATTTGGTGTCAAATTGTATTCCAATAACATTATTTTAAAAAAATTAAAAGTAGTCGTATTTTTAAAAAAAATCTTGGAAACTTTGAGGTCGCTCTAACCACCCTATCTCCCCAACCCCAAGAAGCGCCGCACGGGACGGTAACAAAACTCTAATAAATAAAAATAACAGGAAAAGACATGAAAAGGGAAGAAATACTATCAATCCGTTTGAATAGAGGCTCAGTTCAGAAACCTATCAAAATTATTTGTCCATGAAACATCAAGCACATACTCGTTTATTTGTGCAAGACAAATCAACCATCCTTGCGACAATTTATCGGGCAACTTCATTATTGAGTAATGTATGCATAACAGAATGAACCTACATATAAATATAAATAGGTGCGTAAAATCAAAAAGAAAAGAAAGAAAAAAGGGTTGGAGAATGGCCATAAAAATGAGTAATAATATACAAAAAGGTACGATTTATTTTTCTTCCAAACGCCGCAGCACCGATTCAGCAAAGTTCTGTTGCCTACGAATGAGTGATAGCCAAAATATTCAATAATATGACAAGAATATACAAAAATTCCAATACACGTGACAGGAGAATGTATATTTCTAACAGCATTAGTGGTATATTGCAACAAACATTTATTGCTAT
This sequence comes from Cicer judaicum, assembly GCA_037974835.1. NCBI lineage: Eukaryota > Viridiplantae > Streptophyta > Magnoliopsida > Fabales > Fabaceae > Cicer > Cicer judaicum. The sequence continues at coordinate 5,106,383 of JBBPBS010001075.1, read as the reverse complement.
ATTAAGTATTTAACCAATGACTATTTGTAATGTATGACCATTAAACATTGTAAAATACTAACTATATATTGCTACAAACAGAAAGATTCAAGTAACACATTTGATACAACTAACAAATAGACTTGTTTATGCAACTGACCAAGACCAAATATTGCAATCATCAGCAAATTATGCTTAAGTGAATATAATATAATTCACCACATTACTAAGTAGAGCCAATAACATTTTAATTTTTAAGAAACCAAAACAACATAAAAAGGATAATATCAATAAAAAAAAATCAGGATTGCATTCATATGCACTACAATGTGAAGGTATTTTACACTATAAGTCAATTACAATCGTAATATAACTACTTTTTTTTTTACTTTAAAAGTGTTTATCTTAAAATTCATACAAATGAGTGATTTGTGATCAATTAACAGTGTAAAAATATTTGCACAAACAGCATATCAAAATTAATTTCTATATTTATGTCACAGGAAATATATGACAATACAGTGGACACCAAAGAAAAATTAGGAACTCAAACTTACTTTCTTTCTCTATGCTTTGGGCTAGGACGCGAATACTTCAGATATCCATCCCAAGGAACCTTTTTAAGACCAGCACGATGTGAGATTATGTCTCTCACCCTGCACAATTAAAATAAAATAGACACATTTTCAACACTTAGAGAAAGCCAAACATAGACCTCTCTGAATATATTTGAGGCCAAGATAATTTACCTTTCGGCAAACTCAATTGGTGTCTCTCCTGGCTTTAGGTTTTGTGGCTCCAAGTACCAAACATCACAAACAACAGCCCATGATGTCATTAGCTGCAACAGATGTTTAGTGAATGATTGCCTGCAAATGCATGAAATGCATAATCTCTATTAAAACAATAAACAATGTACATTATAGACGTAATCAGTGTTGTCGATTGCAGATGGCGGAAAGCCACAAATCCGCCAAACACCGTCATGGCTCATAAACAGCCATGGCGCCGCCATCCTTGTTGAGTTGGCCATGGTGGTTGTAAAAAAATCCGCCACCACAATCTGCCACGACAGCACAAGATTTTTTTTTATAAACCACAAGACAGGAAGCAATTAACATGAGAAACATCTTACTTGCGACTATTCCAAAATGCATCGACAAAAATTTTGTTGTATTTGATTGCAACAGGGCAAACTGTGCAGCCAAGTTCAAATGCACCCTAAACACCATAAAAAGTTACGGCTTCAATAAGATAATAGGAATAGAAGAAAAATCAATCGATGCAAAATAACAACAGAACACATAACCAAAAGCTATTCCATAAATATGAATCTATGATAACATAACTATATTTTACATTGACTGCAATTGCAAATGATTCCCATACCTTCTTAAACATGACTGTGTAGTGATTATTTACACAAGTTCCCTCTGGAAATATGAGAAGAGGATTGTTGTCAGCTCCCTGGACATGTTCCCTCAATCTAGAATATGAATAATCATGTAAGTAAAGAGGAATTTGAAACGAGATACATCCTACACTCTTTATTTTATACTAACTTTCTTGCCACAATTTCTCGATCCTTTGCCTCTGTTCGATTGAACCAGATACATCCTACACTCTCCAAAATGGTGCTTTGCAACAATCCTGTACAGTAGCTATACTTTTAATAAAATTCATAAATAAGTTTAGTCAAGATAAACTATGACAACAACTAAACATTGTGAAGCTATTCTTTAAGCACCCATGATTCGAAGTACTTATTCCTTTCTCTTGTTATCTAAAAACCTTTTGACTTTAGCAACACTAACAAACAAATGCATAGAACATAAAGCTTCTCTCATCCATGATAAAGACACACGTTCCATGTATTCATATGATACTCTCTATATGCTTACCAACCCATCCAGGATGCTTCTGCATAATAACAGCAAAAGCAGTCATCTGTTCTAAGATAATGAAATCAATCATGGAAGTGTGGTTGGCAACAAAAACCTGTTAAGAAAATGAAGGGAAAGCTCGATTAGTGAATAATAATTTCATTTATCTTACCTGAAAACGGAAATAAGGAAAATACAACAACATTAATACATGTCGGACAAACCTGTTTTGGTCGCCTGCTGGGCTTTGGCCCATGGTACTTGACAACCCCAGTCCAAGATGCAACAAAGAAACCGCACATCATCTCTACCAAAGACCTCTGAAGAATTTTACCAATTTAAATTTATTTAATTTGATGAACAAAAGGTTAATGTATATCTTTTCTTAAGAAGTTAAGAAACTATATTTATATATCATACAGATCCATAAATATCAATATCATCAGGGCAACTAAAACCCAGAAATTTATTATAGTTCTAGATAAGCTGAATAAAAAATTCTAAGAGGTCATTTATATGATGCTGATAGAGTGGTCATTAACAGTAGTTTATGTAATAGTTTGTAAGAAAAGAGACAGTGAAAATCAATGTTTAACAAAACATAAAATAGGAAATGATGGAATGAATTAATATTAAGTTGACTATGCACCTCAATACTTCTCCTCAACTTGTCACGTCCTTTCAATAGGAGGTGCACTGGAATGAAGGCAGAAAGAAATATTATCCATCCTAATGTTAACCCAAGAACCCTGCAAGACCAATTAGGTTGGCATTAATTTGCCGGAAAAGATGATAGTGATGGAACTTGTCAAATTCAAAAAGTAAAGTGAGACAAACAGGCCTAATACAAAAAGTGAATTAGATAGTAAAAGTCAAAGTTCAAACTTCAAATCATATCCTAAAAGTTATGTTTTCCTAATATTCTGTCAATCTTAGTGCTTAATTACACCATCTGAAATCAGCCCAGCAGACTCTGTTATAGCCAAACTTAATAGAAACAGAATAAACTAACCTTGTAGGGAACAGTATCAAATATCGAACAACAACTCCAAAACACCACAAAGGAAACAAATATATATTCCAATTCCACGGTTCTGGAGGATTTGACTTGAAACATCTTGTGAATGAATCCTGGTCCAACATAAAAAAAAGTTCGGAATGGCTGAGCAACATGAACACAAAAATATATGCTAGCACACAGGCACATATATATCATGGATATTGAGATTTTAAAATAAAGTATGCTTATTATCATCAATAATAACCCAAGTAAACATGAGAATGAAACAGCAAAGCAGAGAGATAAGGATATTTGTGGCAGCAAAAATGTACAATTTAACAATATGGAGAACTCACTATGTTTTTCATAAAGTTCTCTCTATAGTATTGTCATCACAATTGGTTTTCTGTAAGATAATTGTTGATACATCAAACCATAAAAGCAGTAAAACAATGAATAAAATATGAAGAAAAAAAAAAGCTTACATCTACAATAGCACCAGCTGCCTCAGATAGTGTAGGAGAAATATCGAGCAAGTCATGCCTGAAAAAAATATCCAGAAGAAAGTAGAAAACTAGTAATATTAAAATCACAACCAAACAAAAAAGTGAGAAACTACTGCTTTATTTCCCACATATGTTCTTTATCCAAATAACAGTAGAAACAGAATATGGAAGAGACAAGACATACAGGCGAAGCTTGCCGCGAGGTTCTTGTTGAATGGCAGCTCCTGAAGGGAGATAATCCTCAATGTTGGGTCGATCAAGATCCAACTCAGAACTTGAAGACTTAAGAGTTCCAGTGCTATTCATTAGTGTTGTGCTATCACTTCTTCCAGTGATTTCTTAAAAGGAAGGGTGAGGTTTAAAATCCTGAAAGTTGACATATTTTCACTCATGTGATGTGTAGTCTCTAAAATTAATTAATTCAATTAAATCCTTAAATAATTGAAAGTTCAGTCATGTTTAATATCAAATGGAATAGTCAACCAACACATAGCAATTAATGAGAGTCAAGAGACCGCATGCCAGTGGAAGGTTAAAGAACCAACTTATTTATCGTTTGAAATTTGAGCAGCAGCAATCACTAATATGAATAATGAAGTCATGAATCAAACAACAACAAAAAAACCCAAATCATCTTGATAAACAATAAAAAATTTATGTAACGAACAATGTCAGATCTTAAACACCCCAAAGAAAAATAAGCAGAAAGAGCAAAACATCTAGATCTGAATATTTTTTTCTCTGTTGTGACAGGAGGATTCTATGGAGGAGATTCTGCACAGACTGCACTTCCCTTCTCACGACTTCACAGTGGTGACACGAGGTAGGAGAAAAGGGACAGAGAGTTAAGGTGAATGACGGAGATGCTGCTGCCAAGGGGTAAGAGAGAAGCTTCTGGATGGGTGTGTGTAGAACTAGAGAAGCACCCTTCTACTCCAATAGCAGAACAAGAGAAGCTTCAATTTTATCACACCTCTGACCTCTCAAAGACCAATGTTCAACAACTACTGAATTTTCTATTAATGGCTTTAATGAAATGAGAAATTCTAAGTTTTAACCAATGAAAACTTGATTGCATGGTAATAACCGTTCTGCTACTCTAGGAATGAAAATGGTAGGGTCAATGTAGAATATTAAAAGTAGCCGTCCCCATACCCGTAGGAATAAGTATGTGTACCCACAAGGGTAGCACTTACAACACCTGTATGTGTTACGCGCAGTTAAAACTATACTATAATAAATCTGTAGAGAACAAATTGTCATTAAAACTCAATTGAAAAATCAATAAAATATCTTCAAAATTGAATCATAAAACATTATAAACTATTAATTTTACTAAATATAAAACAACAAACGACCAAAACATCCTAAGTCCCAATGATAGCAGATACTTGTGAGCTATTATCATACAAGCCAGGCCATTTCTTGATTTCTTTGAATCAAAATGATAGTCACTGAAATCAGGTGGAAAGTGTGGCGGCAGCTGAGACGGTAAAGGAAAGGAACGTGGCAGCTAAGGTAACAAGGGGAAGTGTGGAAAAGTAAAAGGACTAGTTAGGTGTTTGATTAAGATTAAATCCCCAGTTTTTGTAGCAGCAGATGCCAATTGGTACATAAATTAGGATCTGGTACTATCGCCGAAAGATCACTTGAGGTAAACAAATTTAGTACCTAAATTCACCAGGTATTGCTACACTCATCTAGCTCATCTCTTAAGAAAAATTATGAAGAACCTTGTTTTGAAATCATGTGAAAGGAAGTAATTAGTACACAATATGGAAATAATTTTGTTCAAAAGAAGTTAGATAACTTAAGTGAAAAATATTTTTAACAAGAACATCTCAAATAAAATTTCATCATCAAAGGATCTTTCAAGAATTGGAAATGCATGAATTTTCAATTCTTCAAGATCCTTCAGTGATGAAATTCTGTATGAAAAGTGCTTGTTCAGAACATCCTTTGAACAATATTATTTTCAAATTGTGCACTAAAAAGTAAATACGCAACCTTATCCCGTTTTCTTTATCTAATAATAATTCAAAAACAGGATTTTCCAAAATTTTCCTTAAGAAATGAGCTAGATGGGTGTAACAATACCTGCTCAGTTCTAAGGACTGAATTATGTCTACCTCAAGTATCTTTCAGCAATAGTACCAGATCCAAATTTACATACGAGTTCAGTATCAGCCGCAAACAAAGTTAAGGATTCACTTACTGTTACAATGGGACATAACTCCGTTCTTTCCATTTCCCCCTGACATCTATCTTCTTTTGTTCTTTTAACAAGACAAACTATCTCCTTCTTTTACAAGTCTAAGTCTGACAATGTTTATGTAAATGGTTTGATCCATCATATATATTTTATATCATATTTTCTATCTACCATAAGCTTATGCAGCTATGCTTGCATATAGTTTTTTCTTCTCCATCAACTACTTTTTGTTCTTGAGGGTGTGTGAGAGAACAGTCTACTTTGAGACTCCTTTGATTGAATCAATCCACATGGATTTTCCATCTAGAATTTCAGAAATTATTAGGAACAACATTACTTGAGAAGAATTAAGATTATTAGATCATATCAGTGAATCCCGTTTATAGTTAGCATTGAAGTCAAACATCTACATAAGGTCACAAAATGAAGTACAAAAAAATGTCAATGCCAAACATCAGATTTAGATAGATAAGCAAAATAAACACTTAACACAGACCTAATTCAAGAACGGTTGAAGAAATTCGAACGGTAGTTGAAAATTACGAAACAGAGAAAATGAATAAAAAATCACACTGGTTAACGAACCTGATTCACGGTCAAGTTGCCGGAAGTAAACGATTAACACTCGTCCGAGTTAGAGAGAGGTCAGCGATGATAGGGTTATGAATCTTCCCTGCCGGAGCAACGATCAGGGACGGAGGAGCGGAGGTTACGACGAAGAGTGGGCGGAAGGGGCGAGGTTCTGGACGAAGGTTATTTACAGTATTTATGATTCATTTCTTGTCAAAATTTATTTTATGTTTCATTTATTGTTTTTAGACACATTTTAATTCTTGAGAATAATTGTGATGCATGATTTTTTGGTACAAACTTTGATGCATAGTGTAAAATCTTTTTCAGTAAAAATAATGTACAAACTTTTATATTCTGAAACCATCACAATTCATTGTTTATATGATTTTTAAGGTAGATAGATTTAATAAAAATTAAATATTTTTGATAATTGAAGAGTTATTATCGTAATATGAATTAATCATTGGTCTATTAGAAAAAATGCACAATTCAATTTATTCTATTGAAAAAAATAATTCATGATTTGTTGTGACTTTTAGTTTCCAGGATATTCACTGAATTTAACCTAACAAAATAAATTATTATTAGTTGAACGACTAATATTTAAAAAAAATTATTATCAAAATAAATTTATACTATACAATATTAAAACATTTAATATTAAGATATTATAAATATTAGTTAAATTAAAAATATGAATTTGAGGTTTAAAAATATTTGAGATCCAAATACGACCTTACTTGCCTCTTCTTTGGGCCGACCCTGACCATCTGATAGATAGAGTTTTTTAGAATATCACAATTTCATACATTTCAATTTTTAGAAGTTACGCCATTTTTACAATTCAATCCGATAAAATATATTTATTTTATAATTTTCATCTTTGTCAAAAAATTTCTTGAAAAAATCTTTGTTGGTTCGAGATGAGTTAGTTTATCGTTCTCTATCATACTTTACGTAAATACAAATGTTGTTGTATTAATTTTATTGTATTTTAGTAGTATAAATTTTAAGAGAGAATATAAAAGAGGATCATAGATGAAAAAGAGGGGCGAAAATTATTCAAAAATTAACTATAGAATTTAAGAATATTTTAATAATTTATCACTATTATTTTGATAATATATCGTTAGTTATTATATATATATATATATATATATATAAGAAACTACCAATTTAGTTACCACAAAATACAAAAATACCAATTTAATACTTTAGAGTTCAACAAACTTAATATTTTGTAATGGATTAGGAAACATCAAAGTTTTTCATAAGGAACTAAAATAATATTTACTTTGAATTTTATAATGTTAATATAATACACAGGTTTTCAATTGATCATTTGAATTAATTCATTGCATATCTTACTGAAAGAGCCAAATCGAACAATTTATTTTTTGTAGTCACTTAATTTATATATTGCATAATTGTCATTTTTTACTTGTAAAAAAAAAAACTGTCATTCTTTAATAATGTGGAATCGTATATCTTTAAACTATATATTGCAGGTTATTGAAAAATCTACAGCATCATAAATAATTAAATATAAAAGCATATCTCTACATACTAATAACAATGTCGAATGACTCTCTTTTCTATTTGTACATTTCCCACTTTCATAGAAACCAACCATGGTTTGTTCACCATATCTATCCATAAAATTGAAGAAAAGACACCATCTATGATCTATGTTTCATTCTATTTCTTTTGTCACATTACAATATTCTTATATAATATACTCCAATCCAATGTTCTTAACCATAATCTAATCATACTTCAAATGACCCTCCTCCAGCAGCAGTATCAGTTGGAGGATCAATTGAAATCCAAAGCAAAGCAATAGTAATGGAAAGCAATCCCGACCAAACATAAATAATTGTTGGCACTCTTCCTCTCCTACCCATCAACCCTTTAGCAAAAGGGTACATATGTGACAAAACCCAAAAACTAAAGAACATGCTTCCCATAAGCTTGTTCCACTGAGGTATAATACTGTACACTGTCCTTAAAAATCCCATGATAAGTGCAACAATGTTAATAATGATGATTGTTAGTGGCATGATGAAGAGACTAGTCCATTTCACTAAGTAAAGATCAGCATAGATATCATCCACATCATCACCAGCTGATTTTGATGTTAAAGTGAATGAAATCTCTATTCCTGCTATGACTTTTAATAAGCCTTGTACCACAGCCACAAGGTGTGCACTGGTTCCACCAATGACCCAAAATTGTTCGTTACGCCACCATTCCTCGAGGCCGATTCCTGACCACTTTACTTCAAGGAGGGAGATGAGACTGAGGCAGATTGATATGAGAAGAAGGTAAGTTAAGAAAGCTACATTTAAGCCTTGGACTATGAACTGTCCTGAGAAAAGTGATAATGCTGGAAGGAAACAATATACGACGAGGAATATCGAGGTGAAAGGATAGATTCCAACGTTCAGGTATGCGATTCTTTGTAGGAATTTAAGGCGTCTAGTTGCGAAAATCGCGTTGTTTCTTGAGAAGAAAATTTCTACTGAACCTGTTGCCCATCTTAGCACTTGGTGGAGACGATCGGTGAGGTTTATAGGCGCTGTGCCGCGGAAAGCGTCTCTTTTTGTGATGCAATACACTGATCTCCATCCACGGTTGTGCATTCTGTAACCTGTTACCACATCTTCTGTCACTGATCCATAAATCCAACCTATTCTGTCACCCCATTCTGTTTTATCCTCATACCTGCATTTTCATTTTTCACATCAAAGTTAGTGTTTCATACAAAGACTACTTTATCTTTTGGTACTCAAAAAAAGACATTTACCAGCATGAGATGACAGCAATTGCCTCAGCTACAGTAGGAGCATCCAAGGGTGGACGTGGAACAAGCAATGCACCAGGTGGCCTACCATTCTTAACAGATTTATGATCAGCAAGTGGCCTTGCTTGAAACTCAGCAACAGGTATAGAATCTGTAAACATACTTGAGTTTCCAAACTTTTGTGGCAAATTTAATTCTGCTTCAGATGTTAGAGGCTCCATATCATCACCCAGATGTAACTTTGCTTGATTTGGATTATGATTCACCTTGGTTTTTACTCTACCAAAGACACCTGTGTGCTCAATGAATCTTGGTGGTTCAAATCCATATAGTGCATACCTCCTAAACATGCATCCTGTTCCAACATACATTGGACCTTGTAGACCATCCAATGCTCTCATATTTCCTAATAAATAATTATACATTGTTATATATAAGTAGATACTAAATTGCAATTATGCTACAAACCTTGATATTGTGGCAAAAATAAGGAACTATGAATAAAGTGTGACTTACCATCAAAGAAGACTGTGTTATGATTTGCGTATCGATCAGAGGGATCGATACCTTCAAATCTTTGTGGAAACTGTATGTAACAAACACGATCGCCACCGCGATCCAACATGAAGCACATTCCTTCTTTCAAAGCATGTGAATTGTAGATGTAGTGATCACAATCTAAATTGAGTATAAAGGGACCATTGGACAAAATAGCTGAGGCTCGAACCATGGCATTCATGGCTCCTGCTTTCTTGTTATGGTCATAACCTGGTCGTTTTTCTCTAGAAACATATGCAAACATTGGAATTCTGATGTCTATGCCTGTAAAGTCTAGACTTTTCTCATCTGCATAACCCATTATAGGGTCATGCTCTGGGACTTTACTCATCACCTGTTCAGTTGAAAATATTCAACATTATCCATGATAAACTTATCAAAAATTAATCTAGTAACTTTTGAAAATATTTGTAAAAAAATCATGACAATCATGTTTCACTCTAAAAAATCGACAAGATTTTTAATAACTATACATGTGCGAATAATAATTAAGTTCAACATGTCCAATACCAAGTGTCATATTTTTAGTGGTGCTAATTACATATTTCAGGTGGATAGTTACTATAGTCTTTTTATATATATATATATATATAAAATATATATATATACAATATCCCTTGTTACTACATACCACAAGATGAGTGAAAGTTTTCAAGACCAACATCAATGAATCAAGTTAATATGAATACTAGATGGATCCACTTTGAACACCAATACTTAAAAGTCATCCGAAACTCTCATGATGATCAATGGCAAGATAATTTTCGTCTTTACGGCTAAGACAATGATGCGATCAATGAGTTCAATAAACATAAGGAAAACAAATATATCATCAAAATTCAATTAGTTGAATTGACATCAATCAGGTTACCGTCTCAACTTTAAAGACGAGGAAAGAGCCATTAATTTATATTTATGAAGAATATCATCGACAGTAGTTAAAGTTTCAGGTGAATTATAAACCCAAGTCCACTTTAGAATTTTCCTAAATATAAAAAATTTGATGATTGAAAGAAGAAATGAAATAGTACCTGCAAAATTCCAGCATGGTCACCTTTAGCATGATCAGCTGTAGGATTAAGCCAAGTTCCTGGCCAATGAGTTCCATCAGCCATCCATGTAGCTTTAGGGACATCAATTGGCTGATCTGCAGGTAAAACTCCTCCATTTTTCTCCTTAAGTAACTGCTTTTCTTTCTTCTCTTCTCTAGAGTTATACATTTTACTTCTTTTTCTTATTACTTCTGGAAGCCCATTGATTCTGACTTTAAATTCATCATATTCTCTCTTCATCCATCTTCTATCTTTTACAAAATCATGTAGTTTCTTGTTCTTTGTTGGGTCTTTCTTTAAGCTGAAGTAAGCTTCGGGATTCCTTGGTTCAATGTTGTGTTTTCGACAAAATGGTACCCAAACCTGTCAACACATACATGATCAAACACAAAAATTTAACATAAATTAGATATTTGTAGCTATATAATCTTATAGTCCATATCTAATTATATATATTTTCTAAAATTTATACCTACATTTAGTTATTTGTTCCAGTATCCAATAGTTCAATATTGGATTAGATAGTTCATACACTCAAAAACAAAAACTCTTAATTTGATAGATAAACAGATAAAATTCAATGTTTATAATTAGTTATTAAGCAAAGTAACTTTGATACCTCTTCAATAGGGTCTATGCAAATTATTGTGTATAATTATTCTTTTAATTTACATTAATTTCTCATTCAAGAAAGTATACAAACCTCAGCAAATTTGACAGCTTCAGCCATAGCTTCAAATGTGAGAATGGCACCACCATCATCTGAAATATAGCATGAAACTTTTTCAATGGGATAATCTACACAAAGAATGGAAAGAATGGTGTTGGCAGTGACAAGAGGTGGCTCTTTCTCCGGATCAGCTGTCGAAACAAAAACATCCATGCCAGGTAAATCCGACCGGCCAGTCGGATTGGAAGGTGAAGGTTGATCAAACTTGTCATGTAATGCAGCAAGGTCTGCACTTCTGTTTATTGGATTCAATTTAGGAAGTACATCAAGAAGCCATGAGAATGCAAACCAAAGTTCACACACAATTGATATCCCCCATAACCACATTGCATCGTAATTCGGGTTTTGAACTCGCCATGTTAAGAAAAGTACTAGAACTATCATACGGATACCAATCAACAACCTGTTCAATGAAAAATGCAATTAGATTTAAATTAAAAAATAGCTAAACTTATGATTAATGCAACGAAAAAATTGTTTATGAGTAACAAGAATTTGAATTGGAATTGATTGACATGAAAGCAAATACAACAAAAGAAGCCATACCATGTCCAGAAGACAATAATAATGTTATTTTTGAATGTCAATCATAAATGCAAAAACTTTATACATTGTAAGAAATAAAGATTTCTCTAAATGAGACAATAGTGCTTGAATTACCATATATTATAATAATTAAGAAAAAGTACCTATAAGGGCTGAGTATAGCTCCTGGAATTGGAATTTTCCTAGTTAATGGTTTCCAAGGTTTGTCCATGAAATCTGACATACTCATTCCATTATCATCACCAAAAGAATTTTGATCATCTTGCCAAAAAGCATTTCCAATTCCATAAGTCCCTTTTGTCTCAAACAACCATCTATTATGATCAAAATCTTGAGTTTGACTCCTTAATAACATAGACTTATTATTTGCTGAATTCAATACAGACATTCTTCTATCCATTTTAGATCCACCACTGCCATCACCACCGCCACCACCACCGCCATCATTCATTCCTTGTTGTTGTGACTCCGAGGCGAACCTCGTTGTCCCGTACGATCCGGTCGCACCATCTGTCTTGGAGTCAGATGTTCCAGGCTGGTTATCCGGTGTTAGTGGCATCATGACAGTGTAATTTATGTAATCATTTTGTCCCGCGAATTCGCCGGACAAATCTATGTCATCATCTCTTGAAAGATTCACTACCCGCCCGCTCGATGTCCGGCGTGTAAACTTCACCGCTTGTGGTGGCCGGCCACCGGACGAGGACGATTTCGGTGGTGAATTTGAAGAACTTGCCATCTCTTACATTTATGTATTATATATCTTTTTTTGAAATGGACATTTATGTATGTGTATGTTTATACTTGTTGGAAATATTTTGAAATGTTTTGTTTGATGTAATGTAATGTAATGCAATTTGTTATTTTAATTTCCTTGTAACATGACTTAAAAGTTTTTTAGATTGGTTAAGAAAACAAAAAAACAAGAAAGAACATTGTTTTTGAGAAGAGAGAAATTCAATGGTTTGAAAATGGCTTTGTTTGAGATGTTTGAGTATAGAATTCTATCTCAGCGGGTTTCAACCCTTAATTCATGCTCCACCTCTATCACACAAAGACACACACTCTCTTTCCTACTCGTTAGTTTGTTGTGAATAACTACATGATTTTAGGTCTATATGAAAAGCTACAAAATTTTAGGAAATTCTTTTATCACGAATTACAATTTCGTTCACATGAAATTTTATCGATTGTTTTCGTGTCCATCCTCCATCTACAATCAACATACCCCTTACAAGCTAATGTTAATAGTCCTTTGTATATATATTAATTATAATATTGTGGTCATTACCAATCTTAGAATTTGAGTGATTTAAATTTAAGCTCTATAAAATTGATTTTAAGGTATTTTATATCTTATTCAATGAAAGACTCCTAATATATGTCTAACATTTAAGGTTGAATATATGGAGCGTGAACGAGCGAAGACTTGATAACAGAAATTTAATTTTTGAAAAAAAAATTTACTGGAGAAATTTCAAAAATGAAATTTTCAGGAGTACTCACCAGAAATTTGAAAAATCTATGGATAAGCCTATATCTTCAATGCCATGGATGTTTCAATGGAATGCAAAACAAACATTTGAGAATGTTGCATACTACAGAGCAAAGTTGGATGATTTGAGGGATATTGATATTATCTAGACGCCGAATTACGATGAGAACTCTATGATACAATTTCAGTATGTGTCGTTGTTTACAGGATACAATCGTCGGTGTTCCATGATGGTATCGTATTTACTAGAGATGTCCATACGACAGTTTGGGTATACTCAATACATCCTTCCTACACCACCGATGCTTGTTGCATGTGATATTGATGTTGAATGGAGTATGTACATGAACTCTTTACGATCACTTCGTGCTAAATTAAGTGTTTTCTTCTTAACACTACATTTTGTTTTGATCTTATCCAGTGGTCCACACATTGATGTTGTCTCTGAATATGCTATTTCACGCAACTTGCTCTTCAATACCATTTTTCCAGCAACATTAAGTGTTTTCCAAATTATATTTATCTCGGATGTAATGTCCAACTCTGAATCACTTGCCAATATTTCTTCCTCTTGATCAATATTCATGGTTAATTTCCTCCAATGGATATGAACAACATCTAATGGGATTGGAACACCTTCCAGCTTGTATCGTGCCAACTCACATGCACAAGGTAATCCATGTGTGTTTCTAAGTATACAACAACAGGCATCTTTATCGTTACCGACATAGCTGACTCTCTTGTATTCATGAACAATATCAGCTAAAGCTTTATTGGATACAACCCAAGTCAATTTCTCATAGAATGAATTGTGTATATGCTCTTTGCGATCCTTACTTATCTCAAATGAACCTTAATAATTTGGAACTTCAACATGTCATTCATACCATTCCATGTCTTATAGAAATCTCCTTTATTGTGTTCCAAAAATTTGTTCAATGACCAATGAGCAGACTCAACCCTAATATTCAAAAAAAAAAAAAATTGATATTATTTCAATAAAAATTATATCATCCATGTTTAATCCTATATAAGCATAAATATAATACAAAATGCAAAGTTTTAATGATGTACCTGTTAGTTATAGTATTTCCTAGATGCAATACTCGATTGGTCCATGCTTCAACAAATCTTTCCTTATGAGGATTCAATCATGTGTCTTTGACTAGTCAAATAAAATAATATTATCGACATATGTTTGCTCAAACATTTGCAAAAGTTCATCGTACTCCTTCTCTTTAGAACAATAAACAATTTTCCTCCACAACTCAAGAATGGGTTCCTGCATATCTTTCTTTAATATATATTGTTTGCATTTACCTCCAATATTTTTGTTAATATAAAGTTGACAAAGTAAATTTGTTGAAGATGGAAATACAACTTCAATTGCATTTATTAAAGCAAGTTCTCTTTAAATCACGATCACTTGAGGAAATGAGGTGTTTGAAACAAACAACTATTTTAACTTCTCCAATGCCCAACAAAAGTTGTCTTGACGTTCAGAATCCATATAAGCAAATGCAACATTAAATGTCAACCCAATTGAAGATCCACCAACAATTTCAAACAATGATAACCTATACTTGTTGGTTTTGTAGGTGTTATCCATGATCAATACAACAGGAAACATGCTCAATAAAAATATGGAATCTGGGTGCGTCCAAAATATGTCCCTCACAATATTGGAGTCTACATGAGTTCTACTCCAACAAGTATACTTCTCAGCTTCAAGTAACTTCAACAAATGTTGCATATCAGTTCTAAGTCCTTTCAACATGATATTTTGTTAGCTGGTCAATATGTTTCTTATCTTCTTCGTTTAAGCGTCCCATAAATGCATTATACTCAAAAGTAGCTACTAACTGATCATAGTTGTGAAGTCTACACATTAAACTAATAATCCATCCTTCAACATTTTTCAATTGTCTCAATCTAAGTTTAAACGGACAACCACATCTTTTAGTTGAAGTACCTGTATTATTTTTATTTGACTTATGTTTTCCACCTCTATCACAACCAAGAATTAATTTTGACTTCCTTCCTCTCTTTCTGGTCTCTACATCAGATCGAGTAGTGATAACTGCTACTCGATTTTGTCGGCCGACCTTTCTTGCCCATGATATGACAGTTTCTCGTGACTCAAAAATTTGATCAGTTGTGAATGTTTCAGTTAAATCTATAAATATTGGTTGTTTCTTTTTCATCCCTATTTCAAAAACAAACAAAATAAAAGTGAAGAAGAAAATTTTAATAACATACCGGATTTTTGAAATTTCCGGTGAAGAATAATAACTATCAGATATTTCAAAATTTTGAAATTTCTGGTAACTACCGAAAATTTCATAGACTAAATTTCCGATATTAAAAATACCTACCGAAAATTTGGTTGCGAAAAATTACATACCGGAAATTTAGTTGAGGGGGTGAGATTTTGAAGTTATTTTTTTTACCACACACGTGAATGAAATTTTGTAGGATAAAATTGGATTTTTAACAAATTGGGGGTACATGTTTAATTAGGGGTACAAAAGCTAACATTCTGATTGCAGTCTAATGTATTTTAGATTGACTCTAATACTATTTTAATTTCTTTTTATTTTATTTTTTTATTTTTTATATTGGATCTAACCTAATTCCTAAAATTTGACTCGTATAATATTAGATTTCTTACTTAGTTAATTAGTTGCAATAGCTAGTTAGTTATTTTACACTAGTTATTTGTTTATTTAATTGACTATATAAGTTTATGTACCGGTTGATGTAGAATAATTGTCTTATTATTCCATATATTCTTCATTACTTTTCTATCCACTATGATTTATATCTAAAATTGTAATATAATATCTAAGAGATAGTTATTCTGCTACATTTTTCCCAAATTTTTCTTGAGAAAATAATTCATTAAAGCTTCACTGAATTAATTTTACTCTTCTATTATTCCTATCAAAATTCTAAATTTTCCGATTTTTTGTTTTGGTTGATTTTCATCTCCAATTTTAAAAAGTAAATAAAATGTGAGATTAAAAAGTATAACATAAAGTAGTACTGTCACCACTATATTTTTGAGTTGTGAAAATAATAAATAAGTGTGGCATAAACAAAAGAAATTGTGGCTTAAAGGTTAGGCAACGATTTGACAATGGTTTATAAAGTATGGTGTAAGTGGTTGTGGCCTACGAATTCTACAAAACCGTTGCTAAAGACACTTATAGAGGCCATTTTTTTTTTTAAAATTTCAGGCAACAATTTTATGAATTGGTTTTGTCAATATTTTATAAATGTTGCATATACAGTTAGGTCATGGTTTTATGTATATTTATGTTTTAGGCAACACATTTTTAACGCTGTAAAAAACATAGGTAACATTTTTTTATCTAAGGCAATAGATTTGTATGTGTTGCCTATAACTTTATATCACAATTATCGAAACATTGTTAACACGTTTAGCCCACACTTTTTTAGATGTTGCCTATTTGTTTAGGCCACGATGATGAAAATATTCTAAACCACACTATTTATGTGTTGCTTATACTTTTCGACCACAAATATTCAAATGTTGCATACTTCTTTAGTCTATATTTTTCTGTGTCGCATATACCTTTAGGTCACAATCATGCACTCTCATCATTTAGACCATATATCATCATTTAGGCCAAAAAAATATATCATAATTTATACCATATGTTTATAAAATATTTGCAGCGGATAAATAAAAAAAATTGAAGGAGAAAATAAACTTTTGTGGGTTATTTAGAATATCACATTTCTCAAAATACAATCGGAACACTTTAACAAAAATTTCTCTTATAAAATATTGAATTCTAAATAAACTTAATTTAAGTATAATTTCTTAATTTAATTTTAAAAACTGACTAGTACCTATAAGGTTTTCATACAAAAATCGTTTCTAATTAAATAAGTAAACTACAACTTATAGCTCTCATTCACGGTATCACTTATCAAAGCAGCGCTTCTTCCAAACTTGAACTTCAAGACTCATTAATCTGTAATAAATGCAACTTCGCAAATGCGGGTCAAGTCAATCAAACACAAACAATGAAGGAGGTATGTTTTGAAATCACGTTGATAGTATAATATAAATAAGACGAACACGCAAACAATCATAATAAATTCTATCATAACAGATCCCAATAAATCAAAATATTCAAGAAAAATACCATCACATATCACAACAAAAAATCACTAGAAAATACGATGTTATGCATGAGTTTAGACTCTACTTCTTCACAATTTGGTATCATTATCTGAAGTACTTGGTTAGGAGGCTTGACATTATGCCACCTCACAAGTAGACAGACAATTCAAATTGGTCATGTCCTTATAAATTCCCTCAACTCAACCCGAGATACATATACGCACTAGTCGAGGTAAAGATGTGTTGCATGATAGCTTCTGAAATTTGGAGGGCTTCCTCCAAGTCACCTAGAAATTCTCCACTTGAATACCTCCAAGGTCTAACAATTTTGTCTTAAGGCTCAACAGTTGACCGCCACGATCAGACTTATTGGGTCGTACTTCCCCCAAAATCATTAGACTTGTTAGATCTTATCTATATAATGACAAAATAATCTTCACTTCAAAACTTCTCATTAACTTCAAAAATTCCCAACATCTATTTTCTACCCTCGTTAGTCTAAACTACTCCATTAAGAGCGTCGTCTTAATATAAGTTGAAATCATCACTATTTCATCAATTATGAGATTACTTCAATATTCTCATCACAAGTTTATAACATCACTATCATGAATCATACATCATCATCATCATCATCATCATCACATATACTCATCATTAATTTATAACATCACTATCATCAATCACATATCATCATTGTCACCTAAACTTATCACAATGCATCATATTTTATTATCACATCACATAAACTCGTTTAATCAAACATATGCACAAAATTTATTCAACACACAATATCACAATAATATCAAATACCACACATTTAATGGAATTAAATCAATCAACACTTATAAATATTTCTATTTCACATTTTAACATCACGTATAGTGAATGAATCCAAATAATCGACGCATTCAAACAATCTCTGAGACGCGACTGATAAATTATGCGGAGCAAAAACATCAATGTTAAATAATTAATAATAGTCTTAGGAAAAAAAATGGAGTCAAAACGGCAAGAAAATATTACAAAAAAAGTCTCATCGACTCATTGGAAGGACTGAAGGGTCTAATGTAAACTTCACCGAGAAATACAAATGAGTTATACTTCTTGAAGGTTTCGACGAGAGGAATTCAAAAACGATGTCAATTTTTTTGATACGACAAACGTGATGATCGGAATCGACAAAAAACAGCTCACCCAAGAAAAGAAATAGTTGTTTATGTTGAAACGAAGCAATAATCGATAAAATTGATGCGAAAAATGGATTAAGTGGCTGATTTTGTATGGGATAAAGATTGAAATCAATTCAAATGACAATAAATTGGTTGAAACAAATTTGAGAGAAAAATGGTTTCTTTACTCGTTTAGCACGTTTTCATTCTAAATGACCTTCAATATTTTGTTTGTTTATTTATTTATTATTTTTTAAGTACATATGGAAGGGTGCAAATAGCAAGGGCACAAAACTGGGGTGTAGAAAGAAACGGTCCAAATAGAAACGATAGTAGAAACAATCAAATGGGTGCATAAAGTAGTCTATCCCAAAATTTATTTTATTTTCTATTTTTAAAGTGTTCAAACAATTTAATTATTTGTTCTATTAATCTATGATTAAAATATTATTCTCTAAAATATTCACATTAAAATACTAATATCTGACAACGGTCTTTCAGAATACAAATCCCTTTTTTTTAAAAACCTCTAATAAAATATTCAACCCCAAATATTCATACTCATTTATATTTAAATCAATTAAATAAAATATTTATAATTTATATAAATAATTAAATCAAACATCTACAAAATTATCATACAAGAGAAAACACACCTATAAAGAAAATTAATCTAATATTTATCAACATATATCCTAAAACACTTTAAATATCAAATTAACTCGGTAAAATAGTAGTTTAATTAATTGAATAGTATACTATAAAATTTGGAGTGTTACATGCATCAGTAGTGTACTCATGTCCTTGTTGTCTTTGCTGACAGTTCATCAATATGATCATCAATTTGGAGGTTGTTTTGATCCTTTGGACCTTTAGCTTGAGTTGGGGTTTGACTATTGATTTGAGTTGTCTTAATACTCTTTAACTTAAAGTTTGAAATGTGGAGAATGATTTGTCCTAACTTTGTCTTTAATAGGGAATAATTGAAATTTTCTTTTGATCAATTTGTAGTTCATTTTGACATGATGTTCTTGATTTTTTTCATGGAGAGATAATTGATTTTTGTATGAATATATTTAATCATCTATCTTTAAATAAATCACTCAAAACTACAAACTAAATAGCAACATAATCAGAATTATAATTAGTGATTAATTAACTGCTTGTTTATCCTCAAAATACTTGATTTGGAATTTTACTTCAATAGTGGACACGTGTCATAAATATATGATATGGGCAACTTGATAAATTAAACAACATCTATCTTTCTTATATTATATATAGATATAGATCAACAACTTTCGATTGATGATACTCCATTGTATTATGAAGCTTTCATTGCTCATTTGGATGAACCATTTGCAGCCACAACTCCACTCATGGATTTATACCAACAACAAGAAGAGACTCAAATTGTTGATCTTATTCAACAAGCTACCAAATTGGCTTCAAACTTTTCAACCAATCTTCTTTTTTCCAAAGGTAAGCAACACCTTAACCTTTGGATTTGAGTCTTTTCTTTGTGTTTCCTAGTCCAATTTATAATTTATCCATTCCTCCACCTCCACGAAAAACAAACATCACAACCATCAGGCCTCAACCAAACATCTCTGCAACCTTTTTTGACACTTCCACCTGCAAAGAATAGTGTGTTTTTGAATACAACACCATCATTCTGAATATCCTCTACAATTGTGCTACTCAAAATGCTTGGATAGTTGATTGGATTACAAGGAATGTGCTTCCAAATTTATCGTTTTTAACTGAAGCTCATACAAACTAGATTATCATGAAATAGGGTCTTTGTCGTCCATCCACTTTTTAATGAGTTTTTGCTGGATCCGCCGCCTTTTTGTTGATGCCAAATGGGGAAGAATTAGGAGAATGTTGGAGAAAAATTCTTTAAAAAAATTATTTTAATGATAACAAATTTTAATTATGCAAAGATATAATTGATGTAGATTTTATTAAATGATCTAATATAAGCTCTATATAGTAATTATAATTAAGACAATTTTTTAATGAAGCTTAGACAAGCTTTTGAAACATACACATGCTTGATAACGTTCATCATCCTCGAAACTAAAATTGTTCACTAGTCTCACTAATTAAAGATCAGAGGATATTCATTATGACAAAAGTGAAAAAAAAGGAATTAGGCATTTATTGATTGTGCAAAAAGAATCAATGTCATTGTACAAGAAAACATTCTCTCAAGTGTCATAAAAACAAAGAATCTTATTAAATAGATAAACTCACATTGATCGCCTGAGCAACGGCAAAAATACACTTTGAGCAAATCTGATTTCAATTTCCCAATCACACACATGAATGTTCATGAAGAACATTCAATGTTGAGAACAATCAGACACGAGGACACTGATAAGAGGGTGTTTTGCACTGCAAGTACAATAGACAATTCATTACAAGCTCATCCATCTCACTTTATAGTTCATTGCAACCTATAACAAGATGTCAAGAGAATGATCAAACACTTCTATCATCTTCATACATATGAGGATGTCTCCATACAGAAATGGATGATCATTAACTTCCTCAAAGAAGACGAGGTTTACGAAGATGGAAGAGGACATTTACCTATATCACATAAGATGTTCAAGAAACTTACCTTAACACTTTGGGACATGTGTCCAACAATTATAATTGTCTTCTACGATAAAAAGAAGTTTTTCCAAGTCTATAAATAAAAGGTTTTTCAAGCTTCAATCTTAAAGAGATTATAATCAATCATATTTCACTTTATTGTAAAGCTATCAAAATTCTCTTCAATTATAAAGAAACACGCTACTGCTAATTTTCATAGATTCTAGAGAAACACGCTACTACTAATTTTCATAGATTCTAGGATAAAATATTTGATTATGCTCAGTTCAATCTATATCAGTAGTGTTGTAATTATATCCAAACTATCATCATTATCATTTTGTTGTAAACATCATCAAGTTTGACTAGATTGGCAAAAACTTGAATGATTTATATAAGTAAGTTGAGGCAAAGAAAATACAAGTGTATCATCAAGTGTGAAAATGATCTTGAGATATATTTTCAAAAATGAAAATGTTAAAAATGTTAAAAATGTCACAATTTAAACCCTATTTTATTGTGATAAATATATTCACTTCATATTCCTCATTGCCGATCGATGACTTTTTCACTAAAACACATTTCATTAAAAAATTGTGTTGCTTGATTGAAAACTTTTTTATTTTAGTGATAGATTGATAACTTTTGATGCTTCTAGTTAATGGATCCTGAGTTTGAGGAAAATGTTAGATATTATATTTATTTTAAGCTTAATTGTTGTTTTAGTTCCCTTATTTTTTCTAATTTAAAGTTGAAAGTTATGTTTTTAGATAGTTTTATTTTAATTTCATGGATTCCTCTATTTTTAAATTTCAAGAAATTAGTCCTCCTATTTTAAAATATGATAATTTTGGTCTCTTATACTACACCAAAAATGTCATTTTATAGCGTGTCTTTTATAGCGCTTATTAAATACAAGCGCTGTTGTATGATATTTTAAAAATAACTGAGGATACAATAACGTGTTTTTCACAAGCGCTGTAAAAGACTTGCGCTTTCACATAATTAAAGGACCTATTAGAGCGTTTTTTAGAAAAGTGTTGTAAAAGGCTTTTAAAAAAAAATAAGAAGGTCTTTTACAGCGCTTTTGGACAAGTGCTTTAAAAGGTCTGTAAAAAAGCGCTGAAATAAGCTTTCAAAAAATAAAATAAGAAGGTCTTTTACAGCGCTCTCTAAAAAAGTGTTGTAATAGGCTTTTAAAAAATAAAATAAGGAGGTCTTTTACAGTGCTCTTTAAAAAAGTGCTGTAATAGACTTTTAAAAAATAAAATAAGGAGGTCTTTTATAGCGCTCTTTTACAACGCTCTTTAAAAAAATATTGTAATAGGGTTTTAAAAAATAAAATAAAGAGGTATTTTACAACGCTCTTTAAAAAAGCGTTGTAAAAGACATCCTTATATTATTTTTTAAAAGCCTATTACAACGCTTTTTTTAAAAAGCGCTGTAAAAGACCTTCTTGAAAATCCCTTTTTTTTCCTATCTCCATCTCAATGAGACGAAACCAAAGCTTTTATTTTCTGTTGCAAAATAGTTCGAGTTAGTTTTGAATGAGCTTCGCAAAAGCTTGATGTAAATAAACGAATTTTGGTCCTCCGTTTTCGAGCGATAGATCCTCGTTTAATTCTGGTCATTGAATAAATGAGACTTTGATGAATAACTATTTTATTTTTTTCTTTCAGTTATTCTTTTATCCTTCTTAGTCTATCATAAGGAGATCTTTTACAGCGCTTTTTAAAAAAACGCTGTAATAGGATTTTATATATAACAATAAATCGTTTCAGTTTCCTCTTTATTACATAAACTTCACTACGCTTCAATGTACTTCTCCTCTTCATTATCCTTCTCATTGCGAACCCTACGAACCATATTGTTAACCATCTCCATTGCAAATCATCTTTATATTTGTTACTATCCAACGAACATTATTACGTACTCTTCTCATTGCGAACTCTACTCTGTCCTACGAACCGTTCGTATTTCTGCGCATTCTCGCTGTTCCTTTTTAAACGAAACCGTAACCCTACGTATTTCTTCGCACTCTTCAGGTATTGTATTCATTTATTCATTTATTTTATATATATATATATAATGTGTTTGTTAATGCTAATAATCATATTTATTTGATAATGCTTTACAAGTTTTCCGAGCTCAAATGGGTGCTACAGTGTCGAATCAAAAATCAAATAAATCACATAGATTCCAATAAAGGTTTGAAATGTATGTCTTTAAAATTTCATTAACAATCAATGCACAAATATTTATTAACTTATATGTTTTATTTTATAGTACTCTCGTTAAACTAACAACATAGACTACATATACGGTATATTGCGATTTATGAAGGATATTGTTGATATAATCCCAGAAAGAGATCTAATGGAAATAAATGAATGCACCTATTATAGCGTTTTTTTTAAAAAAACGTCGTAAAACTAATACAACAAGCAGCACGTTTTTAGAACAGATTTACAACGTTTATTTTATTTTAAAGAGCGTTGTTGTATCTTTTTACAGCGCTGGATAAAAGAACGCTTAATTTTTTAAAAAAGCGCTGTAAATGACTTAAAAGAACCACTGTAAAATACCATTTTTCGTATAGTATCATTTTAAATTTTTTAACTAAAATATGACAATGTTACATACATAACATATAAAACAATGTTATATGATTACTAACAATTAGAAATTACAATAAAACCTTTTACTAACTTAACTTTTAATTTTAAATATGATTTATTTTTATAATTTAATTAATGACATTCAGTAATAGGGAAACTAATTCTAATAATTGATAAAAATAGAAGTAAGCCTAAATTATAACTATATACATCAAAAAATAGAGGTAAGCCTATTCTTATTGTTTTTTTTTTTTAACAAATGAGTAATGGTTATTTCAAAAAATAGTTAAAAAGCGAAATTGACCATATTGCCACTGGCCTCCTTGGGTAAGGCGAGTAGCAAGGCGGTTTGAAAAATTCATGTTACGTTCTGGGAATAAGAATTGAAGCCATGTATACGTAATGATTTCAATTCTTTGACGCTTTCTGCATCTTCAACTTTTTTATTTTAGCGATTGATGTTACGTTCTAGCAATGAGAATTGAGGCGACGTGTTCGAAATACAAAAAGTAACGTACACTTGCTTTCAATTCTTTCGCTTTCTCCTCTGCATTTCTAAAGCGCATGTGAAATTTAACATTTTGGTAATGTCGTAATGCACAAGGATATCGAATAAATACTTAATAATAATAATAATAATAATAATAATAATAATAATATTAATAAAACAGAAATTTTGCTGAAAATCATCATTTTCATACGTTGCATTTTTGTTTAGAAACTTACGTGTAGCTAGCTATGCTTTCTTTCTTCAATTTCATCATTATAAATATCCATTTAATAGCTTCTTCATTACTCATCAATACTTATTCTCATACATAAAATAAACTTGTTTATTATTTATCTCTCTCTTTTCAAAAATTTGAAAGAAAGCAATATTGCTAAATTGCACCATGAGTTCTAAAGACAAATCCGCTGGTACCTATCTTTGTCCAACTACTAGGCCGCCGCCGTCATCATCATCATCCTCTACATCTACTACTGGAACTAAACATGCAACAATGACAAAAGTCTTTGGCAAGAGATAAATGTAATTTTCTTTTCCCGGCTTGTTTAATAAACAACTTTTATTCTTTAAATTTTTTTAAGCAAGAAAAAAAAAAAGCTTCAATAAATAAATGATGATCTAACAATAATCCATGATTTTAGAGTCTAACCATGACACATATCTTTGGAAGGAGAAACAAAACCATGGTTTTAAATTGTAGTCTTTCAACCGCGTTTGCGGCAGGAATATTGCAATAATTACACCCTTTGATTTATTATTAATTTTACTTCAAATGCATACTTATATGTTGGATTTTGCTTACTCAGTTATGTTTTAAATCGTTTTTGCAGAGTAGCTAGTAAGGAACAGAAGAGACCATTTATAGAAGTTGTTATATATACCACATATACCTATGTTTTATTTTATTCATTTATTCCAATTTGCTTCTTGTATGTTTATTCTTTTGTATTATAGAAAAACTAGAAGGTTTTATTTCGGAAGCATACGCTATTGTATATTAATAACTTTGCTGTACTTGTGCTCTAGATCATAAGTTGTATGATCCCTATTGTTTCATTAATGGATATATACAGTGACATTTTTTATTGAGTTATTATGCAATCAAGATTCATGTTGTATTTGAGTTTCGAAGATATTATTAGGTTGAAGGTAGACTAGGTCACTCTCTTTAAGACGTTTTGTGATAATGTCCAAATTATACAAGATAAACTATCAACCATACAAAGTCTCTAGGATAAAACAGATCAAGCAAACTGTATCATGAGTTCTACTGCACTCTAGAAAACCATACCCAATAGTCATACCTCTAGAGGTGTACGTGGGTTGGATTGAGCTGGACCGATTTTGACAAAAGTCGATACCCAATTCAATCGATTATCTTTGGGTTGAGTTAAGTTCTAAACCCGTATTTTTTTCATTTAACTTGAATCGAACCGACCCAATCAAGAACGGGTTGGGTTGGTTAGGTTAACATATTATACATAAATAATAACTTATTTTTTATTTTACGTGAAAATATATTTAATATTTGAATGTCTTAAATACTATAAAATTTTAATCACATCTTTCAATTCTTTAAAAAATCATCAACCTCTCACACACAAAAATAAATCCAACAATATTCAAATACATAAATAAATTCAACACAATAAATCAATAAAATATAGAAATTCACCAATTCTAAGCAATGTCAACTTCAAGTACAAGCACTTAACAAGTTCCTCAAAGTATGAAAGGAAATAATTAAGAATATGCAAAAAAAAAAAATATTAATAATAAAAGTGAGAAAATAAAGAAGAAGAAATAATAAATAAGTAAAATATGCATAACAAAATAATAAGGTAGACGGCGGCGCAACTTCAAGAAGTTAAAAATCTAAAGAAGAAGAGTAATGAAACTGTGGGACTGGCAAACAAATTTTTTTAAAAAAATATATAACTAGTTACCGGGTCTGGTCGACGGGTTCAAATTATTAAACCCATTACTTAAACCAAATATAAGTAGATTTCAACAAATAGAGTTGGATCGGATCCGAAAGTGACCAGATACGTGTAAAAATCAGGTTGAATTAAGTTGGGCGATCGGATTGACGGGTCGACTCGCACCCATGTACACCGCTACATAATGAGAGGAAATTGAAGCTCTCTCATTATTAATATGATAAAATTTTAGTCTCGGAAACAAACAAAAATTTGTGATACCATTTGAATTTAAATTATAAATTTGGTGTCAGTTTCTTATATTTTTATTTTAGTCTCCCAATTGAATACATCACTTTAGAATTTGTGATACCATTTGGTATTAAGTTACCAATTTGGATGTCAGTTTCTTATATTTTTATTTTAGCTTCCCAATTTTGATTAGTATGTAATTAGTTTTCAATTCTCTACTAATTTATTTATAAATAACATAATAAAATGATATTCTGCGTAGCAAATCAAAATTTTACAAACAATTTTGAGACTAAATTTTTTATAGCTAGTGGTAATTAAAGCCTTACAAATAATTTTTTTTTTATTCATTTTACTGAATAAGTAGTTTCTACAAAAATTTAATTTTTCTTTTATATTTTATGTGTTTTTTCCGTTTGAGTGCCACACAGGATCGACTAAAGGTAAAACCACTAATAATATTATTTTAGGCATTCAAGAAAAATTAATTGTTTACTAAACAAAATGGCATTAAAAAATATTTTGTAATTAATAGAAATGCAAGAAGTTTGGTCCAACTATCAATTGAAAAAAATATATTACAAAATTGATTATATTAATTTCATAAATATATTTATTTATTTTGAAGTATCTAAAAAATAATTTTCATCTTGGTCTAGCGATTTTTTAATTTTCTATTTTATTTTGACGTTTGTTTGATATAAATTCTTAAGGTAGACATATCGTTTTGTGTTATGAAACAAAGTCTCGTGGATTTGTTTGCAAAATATTGTTTTTGCAACTTTAAATTTGTGTTGTATTGATATATTTTATTAATTTAAATGAGTGAATGTATTTTTTTTACAAAAATTAAAAAGAATTTGAGTTAAATATATATATATATATTTTGACTATATCGCCACGGTGATCGGGTAAGGCTTACGTATAGAAATATTGGATTGTATAATTCATATTACGATCCAAGAAGAAGATATATCCAATATACAATAAAAATTAACCAACACATTTTAAATAATTTGATATTTTCTCTTCTTCAATTTTAAAGACAATCTGGGAAATTTAACATTTCGTAATGCACAAGGATCATCGGATAAATTAATATATTTAACAAATAAAAAGCGAATTGTAAATTCCTCTTTAGAGATTGATAGATGACTTGATTTAATCGTTTTTGGGTGGAAATGAATTACTATTATAGATTAAGGTTGATCTGAACAAACTTGTATATAACCAAGAATATTGTACAACCAAAAACGTTCTCCATTTGAATACTTAGTGGAAAGTCTCATAACTGTGAGGATTGGATGTATCGCGAGTTAGGTGAATCAAGATATATATATATATATATATCATTGTGTAGTATCTCTTGCGTTATCTTTATTTACTTTTAGTAATTTTGATTATCAAGTTAAATAGATAAGCTAAAATTGTGATTTTAACTAACCGATAATATTCTCCGTTTTTTGTGTTTCCAAAACCAAGTACATTCTCCGTTTTCTATTTTCACAACCACTATCAATCTTAAGTTTTTTATTTTTTATTTTTATAGTTTTTAACAAAAAATTTTAAATAGTTGAATTTATAATTCAAACCCCCTTTCTTGTAAATTGACATTGCTACTTCAGCTTATACAAAAATCCTAAATTAAAATAATTGATTATTTTGCATTAAATCTTGAGAGGTTTTTCAACTTACTAGTTAATAGCTCACAAGCTGTGAGTACTTGATTAGTCTAGATCAGGTGAATTAAAATATTTATTGTGTTTGATCTAATTAGCCTTAATTACAATTTTTGTCCTCCTATTTTATTTGAATCACGAAAATAGTCTTCCCATTTTATTTCTCTCCAGTTTTGATCCTCAAACAAAATTTGGGTCCAAACATGATGAAATGTCATTTTTTTAAGCCACACCGTACCATTTATGATAATAGATCTCAGGTACAATTGTTGCACCACGAGATCTTGATACATGATATGACTTAAATAAGCGCACAAAATGACACTTCATCAAGTTTAGAATCAAAAATCGGTTTTTGGACCAAAATTGAGGAGAAATAAAGTGAGATAACTATTTTCATTTATTTAATATTTTTTAATTTCATCAAATCACACTCCTTTCACCTTGAGTTAATTTATGTTCTTGAATCTTCTCAAACACAAATACGCTCATTATACTAATATGAAATTTCTAAGTCTTATGATCTTGAGATAGACTTTCAAAAGTGAAAATTTAAAAAAAATCACAATTTAAACCTTATTTTCTTGTGATATATATATTCACTTCATATTCTTCCTTGCAGATCGATAACTTTTTCACTAAAACACATTTCATTAAAAAATTATGTTTCTTGATTGAAAACTTTTTTAATTTAGCGATTGATTGATAACTTTTGATGCTTTTAGTTAATGGATCCCTAGTTTGAAGGAGATGTTAGATTATTTTAAATTTAATTGTTGTTTTAGTGCTTTTATTTTTAAATTTTACGAAATCAGTCATCCTATTTTAAAATATGACAGTTTTGGTCTCTCATTTTAATTTTTTAACTATAAAATGACAATTTCATATACTTAACAAGACATATGATACAATAATATAGGATGATTAACATTCATAAATCACAATAAAATTATTTATAAACTTAACTTTTAACTTTAAATATTTTTTATTTTTATAATTTAATTAATGATACATAATAGAGAAACTAATTCTATTAATTTGTGAAAATAGAGGTAAGCCTAAATTATAAATATATACACCAATAATAAAAAATAAAATAAAAATACATATATGATACATGTTACCATGATGGTTTCTAACGCGAGTAGCGAAGGCGGTTTGTGGTTTTCATTGTTACGCGGTTTGTTCAATTCTAAAGCCTATGAGAAATTTAACATTTCATATTGCACAAGGATATCGAATAAATACTTTATAATAATAATAATAGTAATAAAACAGAAATTTTGCTGAAAATCATCATTTTTATACATTGCATTTTTGCTTAGAAACTTACGTGTAGCTAGCTCTGGTTTCTTTCTTCAATTCCATCATTATAAATATCCATTTAATAGCTTCTTCATTACTCATCAATACTTATTCTCATACATAAAATAAACTTGTTTATTATTTATCTCTCTCTTTTCAAAAATTTGAAAGAAAGCAATATTGCTAAATTGCACCATGAGTTCTAAAGACAAATCCGCTGGTAGCTATCTTTGTCCAACTACTAGGCCGCCATCATCATCATCATCCTCTACATCCACTGCTGGAACTAAACATGCAACAATGACAAAAGTCTTTGGCAAGAGATAAAAGTAGTTTTCTTTTCCCATATTGTTTAATGAACAACTTTTATTCTTCTAATTTTTTTAAACAAACAAAAAACTTCAATAAATAAATGATGGTCAAACTATCATCCATGATTTTAAATTACTCTTGCGATCGCAGATGCGATTGGAGTTTAGTCCAACAATGACACATATCTTTGGAAGGAGAAATAAAATCATAGTTTTAAATTGCAGTCTTCAACCGCAATTGCGGCAATAATATTGCAAATTTTAAAGTCTCTTCAACGACATTTCAACAACAAATTAAGCTTCCTCAACCATACATTTGAATATATGCATCTGTAATTTAAAACCATGAACTAGAAATATATATTTTTATCGGTATGTTTAATCCTTTAATTTATTACTAATTTTACTTCAAATCCATAATTATATGTTGGATTTTTCTAACTCAATTATGTTTTAAATCTTTTGCAGAGTAGCTAGTAAGGAACAGAAGGGACCATTTATAGAAGTTGTTATACATACCACATATACCTATGTTTTGCTTTATTCTTTTATTCCAATTTGCTTCTTGTATCTTTATTATTCTGTATTATAGAAAAAGCTAGTAGGTTTTATTTCGGAAGGATACACTATTGTATTTTAATATCTTTCTTGTACTTGTGCTCTATATCATAAGTTGTATGATCCCTATTGATTCATTAATGTATATATACACTGACATTTTTTAATGAGTTCTTCCGCAATCAAGATTCATGTTGTATTTGACCTTCGAAAAAACTGTTTTAAAATAAATTTATGTCACCGAATATATTACTAGGTTGAATCGTTGGCTATGTCACTTTCTTTAAGACGTTTTGTGATGTTGTCCAAATTATGCAAGACAGACTATCAACCATACGATGTCCCCAGGATAAAACACCCCAAACAAATTGTATCGGAACTCTATTACATTGTAGAAAACCATACCCAATGGTCATACCTCAAGGGGTGTACGTGGGTTGGATTGGACCAATTTTGACGAAACCTGATACTCCACCCAATTGATTATCTTTGGGTTGGGTTAAGTTTTAAACCCGTATTTTTTCATTTAACTCGAATTAAACCGATCTGACTTCCACATTTACATAAGTGAAAGTCTATCAAGAGTATTTCAATGGCTAGGTGTTTCACTCCACATAGAGTATAGATCTCATTAAAAGTTTATATTACCTCATCTTTTCATTGCGTCAAGAATCATGCATCTTTGATTTATAATAGCATGTTCATCTTATATATGATACATGTTACCTTGCTAGAAATCATCTCAAACAATTCGATTCTTCACTAGCAATAGCTAACACTATCATTTCAGACTTCAAAGTGAAGTGTGCCAATATCTTTTTTTTTTCTTTTCGATTTCTAAGATACAAAACTACCAACTATATTAAAAATATATTGCCACAAGTTGCTTCAGAGTCATTTGATAAAGTGTTCCAATCAGCATCACGATATCCTTTAAGGACAACATGAAATCTTTGATAATGTAATCCGAGACTCATGGTCCTTTTAAGATATCTCATGACTCTTTCGATAGCGTTTCAATGCTCCTTACTAGGTCTATTGGTAAACCTGCACAATGGTCCCACGACGTAGGCAATGTCGGATCTAGTATAGTCAGTGGCATACCTGAGACTGCTAATGATGCTCGCATATTTAGTTTGTCTAACACCTTTATCAATGATTTTGAAAAATTTCACATTTGGATCATATGGAGTGCAAGCAAGTTAAAAGTCAAAGTATTTGTATTTCTTTAGGATCTTTTTATAATAGTGATATTGATCCAAAGAAATTTCCTTTTTTTGACCTAGTAATCTTGATTTCAAGGATTACACTCGCTTCTCTGAGGTCATTTATATCAAAGTTGTTATAACAACAATGATTTCAAGATATTTACAGCATGAATGTTTAGACCAAATATGAGTAGGTCGTCTACATAGAAACATATGATAGTGAAAATGTCATTTTTAGATTTATAATAAATACATTTATCACTTTCATTCACTTTAAACTCATTTGAAATAATCAAGTTATCAAACTTTTCATGTCATTGCTTTGGTGCTTGTTTAAGACCATACATAGATTTATCTATCATACCGACCTTGTTTTCATGTCCATGAATCACAAAACCTTCATATTATTCCATATAGATTTATTCTTCCAAGTAATTCTAGTGACCGGTGAAAAATTGTTGAAGAAATCTATATTTTCTATTTGTCTAAAACCTTAAGGTCTCTTAGCGTGTTGGAGTCGGTATGTGAGTACATAAGAACAACTCTATGTTTCGTTTACAAGCTAATAAATTTTCATAACTCTATTTGTCTAAAACCCTCCAATTTTTGAGGTTTGCTGCCTTTTTTTGGCTGTACGGGTGCTTTATTTAATTGGATCTACAAAAAATGAGGTTAAATGTTAGTTTATTGAATCTGAAAAAATGACAAACCTTAGGGAATAAATGTGACAAACCTTTTCGGGAGATGTAACTGATTTGTTTATGGGAATCTTTTTATCATTCCCTTTAGACTTAATTTTCAGCATCTAAATATAAATGTGAAATTAAAGTTAGGAGCGGAAAAAAATCAGCAATTAAATATACATATCAATTAAACATACATTTCAATTAATTAAATATACCTTATCGAGGGCAACAAGATGTGTGGGCCATGCCACGTAACTACCAATAGCTTCACCCAATAACTACATATCTCCATCGTTGTTCGGTATCGACAACGGTGCAGTTGGTTTGAAAGCAACATCAGGTGATACTTTGACATGGCCCATAGGGATCAGAGTATTGTGCAATACTTCTCCCGAAGTATTGTACAATTTTCCTTTTCCCACCTTCCGATGAGTAGGCGAGGACAAGTATAGCACACATGGAGTGACACCCTAAATCAATAGTTAAAACATAAGTACAATTAATATATAAGTATGTTTAATACATAAGTAATTACATAAGCAAATAAGTAATTAATTACCTCGGGAATACTTTTGAGACCGACGTTGCAACTCGCGGTTTCACTCTCCATTTGTATTTTATGTTGGAGCTAATCCGGGAGTTGCTTGTCTTTGTTCGTATTCACCAAAAGTGTTACTTGCTCTGTAAGGATTTTGAGCTTCTCTAATACTTCCTCGTTGGAAGGTTTTTGACGCTTCTCTTGAGGAAAATAGCTTTTGGGAGTTACGCCAAATCCTTTCCCCCTAACCCGACTAGAATACTCAGAGACATTAAACACTTTACCCAGAATGCCCCTGCAAATATCCTTGTTGTCCTCCTAATTTTCAGAACTTTGTTCGATAATCTCCTAAAATACATGTAACATTAAAAAGATAAGTTCAATGGCATTTTTAAAATACAATATTAAAAAGCATTCAAGTGATAAATACAATATTAAAAAATATTAAAGTGATAATATACTTACACAAAGTTCTACTACTTTATGTTATTTTTGTGTTTGCTTTATTTGGGTTCCATATGGGATGACATTAAAAATATGCAAAACAATGAATGGTTAAAAACATTGTTATCATCATGCAAAACCCACATAGTAGTAACTGGTCACCACCAAAATCTCTTTCTCTTCACCAAACTCTTCTCCTTTTATGCATCTTTTTCACAACCATCAAAGCTTACTCTCTCACAATTCAATCTCCATCTCAACCCCCTCTTTCTCTCTTTACATTCCATTTCCTTCTTAAATCATGTGCTAATTCGTCGATAAGTGGTTCGAAACTTGGTCTTCATGTTCATTGCCATGTTGCAAAAAATGGGTTTGAGTCTGATGTTTTTGTTAACAATGTGTTTTTGGGGATTCCCATGATGCGTACAAAGTGTTTGAAGAAAATCCTGTTAGAGAAAGTCCTGTTGGGTGTCTGATGATTGTTATTTTTAAAGACTTTTATAGCGCTTTTTCAAATAAGCACCGTAAAATGTTTCATTGTTTTGTAATTTTTTATGAATGTTATTTTTACAGTGCTTCTTCAGATAAGCGCTGTAAAATGTCTCTTTATTTTATTTTTAAAAAGGTCTTTTACAACGCTTTATAAAATAAGCACTGTAAAAGGCCTCAATATGTTATTTTTGTGTTTGGTTTATTTGGGTTCAATATTGGATGACATTAAAAACATTGTTATCATTGTTTATTGGATTAAAAACATTGTTTATTGGATTAAAAATATGTTATCACAATACTTTAGGAGATGATGAATTATTAGAAATGAGAACTTCTGAAGAATCTATGCACTGAGCAAAAGAGAATCTCTCTATTCAGATCAGTTCGGTTCATGTAAATTACTAATTTATATTTAGTTCAGTTCATGTAAATCAAGCTAAATATAAAACACTCATTGTTACATGAACTTAGTATAAAACACTCAAATCAAGCTAAATATAAGCAGAAAATAAATTACTAAGAACTTAGTATAAAACACTCAATTCAGATTACATGCATATTTACATTAACACAGTTCAGATTACATGTATGGCTTATATAAAACAGTTAAACATGTACCTTAAGATGCCCTTCTTCTTTTCCTGGTGAGATTCACATTTGTTTGTCCATTTACAATACGAAACGATGGATTAATCCAAATTCCCTCATCATGATGATCTCTTAGATATAAACCATCATTAGTTGAATCAATTTCATGTGGTTGTTGTGATGTTGCAAATAAAAGATCATTACCAACATCTTCATCATTATTGTTATCATCACTTATTTTATTGGTCGATAAGATAACAGACCATTTATCATCACAAGGATCAGTGACATAAAACCCTTGTTGAGCTTGCGACGCTAAAATAAAAGGCTCGTCTTTGTATCTCATCCTATTAAAATCGACAAGCAAGAATCCTGACTCATCAATCCGAACACCATTATTATTATCGACCGACTTGCAACCAAATATGGGAACACGAAACATTGTGTAGTCTAACTCCCATATGCGCTCGATAACCCCAAAATATGATAGATTTGCATATATTGGGTTTTTGTCTTTTGCACTTGAGACATGCATCGCTTCAGCTACGAGAGTGACTCCGCTATTTTGCATAGTGGTCTGATCATCTTGTTCTTTGGTATAAAATTTGTAGCCGTTAATAACATAACCAGTGTAAGAAAAGACATGTAAGCTCGGACCATTTGCTAGCCACCTCAATCTCTGTGAAATTGATCCGGGGTCTATATCAAATTTTGACTTTATGTGATTTTTTAACCATGTTATAAAACTTCGATTGTGCTCTCAAGTTATCCAATTTTGATTCCTATTCATGTTCAAACGAGATTACTGATCCATGTGTATTGTATCATACGGTTGAACTTCATCATCATTGTGATGAACATACAATTGTGCAAGCTCCCATTCTGTCCTTGATATAATCAATAGTCTCCTTCCAATTATCCCTTCTCCTGATGTTCTTCTCGAATGACGAGACATGGGAAGCCCTATGGATTCAACATTGGACAGATATTTAGTACAAAATTCAACAGCCTCTTCAACAATGTACCGTTCAACAATACAACCTTCTGGTCGACTTCTACTTTTTATGTACCCTTTTAATATTTTCATATATCGTTCTATCAGATACATCCATCTCATATAAGCTGGCCTACAAAGTTGTGTCTCCTTAACTAGATGAACAGTAAGGTGAACCATTATATCAAAAAAAAAGAGGGTGGGAAATACATTTCAAGCTCACACAAAGTAGCAACAATTTCCCTCTACAATGTCGGTAATTTCTGAGGGTCGATCACTTTACTACAAATTTCCCTGAAGAAGAAACATAATCTAGTTAAGGCTAGTCGAACTTTTTTCAGGTAAAATAGAACGTATACCTATTGGTAGCAAATGCTCCATTAGAATATGTCTCTGTAATTTTGCACTGTCTCTGTAATTTAAAACATTGAACTAGAAATATATATTTTTATCGGTATGTTTAAAATCCTTTAATTTATTACTAATTTTACTTCAAATGCATGATTATATGTTGGATTTTTCTAACTCAATTATGTTTTAAATCTTTCGCAGACTAGCTAGTAAGGAACAGAAGGAACCATTTATAGAAGTTGTTATATATACCACATATACCTATGTTTAGCTTTATTCTTTTATTCCAATTTGCTTCTTCTATGTTTATTCTTCTGAATTATAGAAAAAGCTAGTAGGTTTTATTTCGGAAGTATACACTATTGTATTTTAATATCTTTCTTGTACTTGTGCTCTATATCATAAGTTGTATGATTCCTATTGATTCATTAATGGATATATACACTGACATTTTTTAATGAGTTCTTCCGCAATCAAGATTCATGTTGTATTTGAGCTTCGAAAAAACTATTTTAAAATAAATTTATGTTACTGAATATATTACTAGGTTGAATTGTTGGCTATGTCACTCTCTTTAAGACGTTTTGTGATGTTGTCCTAATTATGCTAGACAAACTATCAATCATACGAAGTCCCCAGGATAAAACATCCCAAACAAATTGTATTGGAACTCTATTACACTGTAGAAAACCATACCTAATGGTTATACCTCTAGGGGTGTATGTGGGTTGGATTGGGCCGATTTTGACAAAACCTGATACTTGATCCAATTGATTATCTTTGGGTTGGGTTATGTTCTAAACCTATATTTTTTTATTTAACTCGAATTAAACCTACCCGACTTCCACATTTACATAGGTGAAAGTCTATCAAGAGTATTTCTATGGCTAGGTATTTCACTCCACATAGGGTATAGATTTCATTAAGAGTTTATATTACCTCATCCTTTCATCGCAACAAGAATCATGCTTCTTTGATTTATAATAGCATGTTCATCTTATATGTGATACATTTTACATTGCTTGAAATCATCGCAAACAATTCGATTCTTCACTAGCAATAGCTAGTGCTATCATTTCAGACATCAAAGTGGAGTGAGCCAATATCTTTTGTTTATTCGATTTCTAAGATACAAAACCACTGGCTATATTAAAAATATAGCCACAAGTTGCTTCAGAGTCATTTGATAAAGTGTTCCAATCAGCATCACTATATCCTTTAAGGACAACATGAAATCTTTGATAATGTAATCCGAGACTCATGGTCATTTTAAGATATCTCATGACTCTTTCGATAGCGTTTCAATGCTCATTACTAGGTCTACTGGTAAACCTGCACAATGGTCCCACGACGTAGGCAATGTCGGATTTAGTACAGTCAGTGGCATACCTAAGACTGTCAATGATGCTCGCACATTTAGTTTGTCTAACACCTTTATTAGTGTTTTTGAAAAATTTCACACTTGGATCATATAGAGTGCAAGCAAGTTAAAAGTGAAAGTATTTGTATTTCTTTAGGATCTTTTTCTAATAGTGATATTGATCCAAAGAAATTTCCTTTTTTTGACCTAGTAATCTTGATTTCAAGAATTACACTCGCTTATCTGAGGTCATTAATATCAAAGTTGTTACAACAACAATAATTTCAAAATATTTACAGCATGAATGTTTAGACCAAATATGAGTAGGTCGTCTACATAGAAACATATGATAGTGAAAATTTCATTTTCAGATTTATAATAAATACATTTATCACTTTCATTCACTTTAAACTCATTTGAAATAATCAAGTTATCAAACTTTTCATGTCATTTCTTTGGTGCTTGTTTAAGACCATACATAGATGTATCTATCATACCGACCTTGTTTTCATGTCCATGAATCACAAAACCTTTAGATTATTCCATATAGATTTATTCTTCCAAGTAATTCTAGTGACCGGTGAAAACTTGTTGAAGAAATTTATATTTTCTATTTGTCTAAAACCTTTAGCTACAAGGCGAGCCTTGTATTTCTCAATAGTTCCATCGGGTTTTAGTTTCTTTTTTAATATCAATTTACAACCTATCGATTTGCAACTTGGAGGTAAGTCTACAAAATGTCATGTCTTGTTAGACTCTAGAGAATCCATCTCATCATTTATAGCTTCTTGCTATTGATATGCATCTAGAGATGACAATGTTTCTTGAAGATTTACATGATCCTCTTCTAAGGTATAGGTTGTATAATCAGGTTCGTAATCTTTAGAAACTCTGGCTCTCATATTTTTTTGAGGTAATGATTTTCTTGTTTGTTTCTTTTAGTGCTCCTCATCATATGAACGTGACTTGGTTCGCTCGCCCTACTATTTCTCGATTTGAAAGGGAATATACCCACCGGTGGCGGATATTCTTGAGAGCGGGTAGGAGCCACAACACCCATATATATATATATTTATATAATAATATTATTAAAATAATAGTTATAAATTATTAAAATATCCTTTAACTATGTGATACAACAATCACTATATATACATAAACTATGTATATAGTGTGATACTATTTTTTAATTGTGAATTGATTTAATTAATATGTGTATTTTTTTAGAAACGAAACGATATTTAAACATAAAAAAAATTGATACATTTTTTCAAGAAGAATTTTTTTTGACAAAGATGAAAATTATAAAATGGATATATTTTATTTGATTGAATTGTGTGATTTGTGAAAATTGTGACCTGTGAAAATTGAAATTCTAATTTTTTTTTTCATTTTGTCTACTATGTATGAATTATGTGATACTCTAAAAAAACTATATAATTTTTAAAAATTTCAATTATAATATTTTAGTTAATTGTGGGTTGAGGCGAGGTAGCTCATTTTAACATCCTTATCATTTTATCATAATTTTTACATTTTTTGTGTAAGCCAAGGAATCCAAGCATACAACATTAAAGGAATTGACATTTTTCAACATATGTTTTTCATATGCATTGCATGCCCATGGATCGAACTATTGACAAAATAGTTACTAGACCCAAATATCAAACACTTGTGCTAGACCATGTCTTCCACAAACAACGACCAAGTATCGTTTAGAGCTCTATATTCATCCCATGTAACTATACATTTCGATGAATTATCATCGCAATTAAAACACATTTTTACTATCTTTTATAACAACAATATATAAAAGTTCAAATAATAGCCGTTAAACAAAAAGTCCAACTTTGAAACTTGTGAATTTTGGAACACGTGTACCAGAGAAGAAAATATAAAGGTTAAAAAATATTTAACTGAATAAATATAGAGATTGAAAACGCTATTTACTATAAAATCTGGTATTAAATAAGTTTTTAGTCCAAATAAAATATAAGTATTTTTCCTTAATATAAGGATAAGTTTAACAACTTCTTTATAAAAATTTAATTTTTTTTAATAAATAATGAATTAAATATTAATTTTTAAGCTTTGGACACTTAAAAATTCATATTTATAAATTTTTCATTTGTAAAAAAATTTAAAATTTTTGAAATAAATTTTTTTATAATGCCATAAATATTATTGCAAAAAATTATTTAAAAATTTAAAAGAGACACAATAGTTAATTTGGGGTTATAGAGACTAAAAATTTATTTAATCTTAAAGTTTATTATTTCTTGAGACTATCAATTCGTTTGTT
>JBBPBS010001075.1:5038495-5066850 GCA_037974835.1 Cicer judaicum | reverse complement strand
AAGAAAAATTAATTTAAATAGTTTATCTTAAAAAGCAATTTTAAGTATTTCGTCTATTTTCTACAACTTTTTTTAAATAATAAATTTTCAAAAAATAATTAAAATAAAAAACTATTTTGAGAAGCTCTTCATAAAAATTATTTTTAAAAGATATATTTTTTTAAAAATAAAGTCGTTTTTATCATATTAAAATCTCTAATAATAAATATATAAGTTACTAAATGGCAAAATCACTTTTTTATTAATACAAATAAATCTAAAAAATCTCTAATATTTTTAAATAAATTTTCATAAAAATTAATTTTAAAAATATGAAATCAAAACCGTTTTTTTAAAACTTAAAATAAGGCTCTATTTGCTGAGCTAAATCAGCTAGTTCATAATATATATTGCACTGGTTTATAAGTTTGTTAATTTGATTAAAGGAAAAGTGATTGGAAAATATGATTATAGATCTTAGCGGCTTATATCCATTCTTCCTAAGCTATACTTGAGAAAATTTATTGTTGTTTTTTACTAAAAAAAACCTTAAAGTGTAATAGTGAACTAATTAATTTTAGAATCTTTTTAACATACTATTTAACCTAATAATTTTTTATCTCTCTAATTGAGTTTATATGTGCAATTTTGATCCTTTATTATTTGAATAAATCAAGTTTCTCATTTTAAATTAAAAAAAAAAAATTAGTCTTAACCTCTACTTCTGATTTCTCCTTTATTATTAACCCTGATTTGATTGTTGAAAAAAAAACCTTCCTCAAGTTGAGGGCAATAACATTCCTACTAAGTTCCAGGAAAATATGATGATAAACACCACTTATTTGTTATTATTTGATACACCTTATATTAATATAATTCAACATTTCGTAAACACAATTCCACCGACCATTTTCAACATTTCGTAAACACGGTTTAATAATCTGAAAAGATAAATAAAATAGAAATGTTACCTAAATTTCCAATTTATGTATATACACATTGCTTCTGCTTCGAACTACATATATCATATAGCTTTTACTTTTAATACTAAATTTCTAACCCCAAAATGGATAATGAGAAAAGAAAAAGTGAGGAATAAGAGGAGTTCTGATCACATATTTCATACGTTTGGATTAATCGCGA
Source organism: Cicer judaicum (assembly GCA_037974835.1). NCBI lineage: Eukaryota > Viridiplantae > Streptophyta > Magnoliopsida > Fabales > Fabaceae > Cicer > Cicer judaicum. The sequence goes on along the minus strand of JBBPBS010001075.1, from coordinate 5,065,728 downwards.
TTATGATAAATTCTATCTTAATTTACCAATCAAGAAAGGATAAATTTGAAAAAATATTTGTGGTTTTTGAAAATATATAGTAGAGGAAGATGAAGCTCTCTCATTATTAACATGATAAAATTTTAGTCTCGAAACAAGCAAACAATTAGTTATACAATTTGGACTTAAGTTAGCAATAAGGTGCTAGTTTCTTATATTTTTATTTTAGTCTCCCAATTGAATATATCACTTTAGAATTTATGATACCATTTGGATTTAAGTTACCAGTTTGGATGTCAGTTTCTTATATTTTTATTTTAGCCTCCCAATTTTGATTACATCTCTTTACAATTTTTAGTATGTAATTATAAAGTAACATAATAAAATGATATTCTGCGAAGTGTAGCACAGAATCGACTTAAGGATTAGTCTACATCAGGTGAACTAGAAATTTTTCTTGTGTTTGATTTATTTAGGCTTAATTGTAGTTTTGGTCCTCGTATTTTATTTGAATCACGAAAACAGTCATCTAATTTTATTTCTTTCCAGTTTTAGTCCCCAATCAGAATTTGGGTCCAAAACATGATGAAATGTCATTTTTTAAACCACACCGCACCATTTATGAGAATAGATCTCAGGTACAGTAGTTGCACCACGAGATCTTGAGGTATGATATGACTTAAATAAGGGCAAAAAATGACACTTCATCAAGTTTATGACCAAATTTCTAATTTTGGATCAAAACTGGGGAGAAATAAAATGAGAGAACTATTTTCATAATTCAACTAAAATAGGGGAACCAAAATTAAAATTAAACCATTTATTTAATATTTTATAATTTCATCAAATCACACTCCTCTCACCATAAGTTAATTTATGTTCTTGAATCTACTCAAAACATAAATACGCTCTTTATATTAATATGAAATTTTCAAGTCTTATGATTTTGAGATAAACTTTTAAAAGTAAAAAATTTAAAAAAGATCACAATTAAAATATGATACAATAATATAGAATGATTAACAATTAAAAATTATAATAAAATTATTTATAAATTTAATTTTTAACTTTAAATATTTTTCAAATATTTAATTAATAACACATCAATAATAACAGAGAAGCTAATTTTATTAATTCATTAAAATAGATGTAAGCCTAAATTATAAATATATACACCGATAATAAAAAATAAATTAAAAATACATATATGATACATATTAACATGTTGGCTTCTAAGGCGAGTAGCAAGCGCGGTTTGTAAAATTGATGTTGGCTTCTGGGAATAAGAATTGAAGCCACGTGTACGAAATACAACAGTATCACTTGCTTTCAATTCTTTGACGCTATCTCCTCTTCATTTCTAAAGCCTATATGAGAAATTTAACATTTCGTAATGCACAAGGATATCGAATAAACAGAAATTTTGCTGAAAATCATCATTTTTATACATTGCATTTTTGCTTAGAAACTTACGTGTAGCTAGCTCTGGTTTCTTTCTTCAATTCCATCATTATAAATATCCATTTAATAGCTTCTTCATTACTCATCAATACTTACTCTCATACATAAACTTGTTTATTATTTATCTCTCTCTTTTAAAAAATTTGAAAGAAAGCAATATTGCTAAATTGCACCATGAGTTCTAAAGACAAATCCGCTGGTAGATATCTTTGTCCAACTACTAGGCCGCCATCATCATCATCCTCTACATCCACTACTGGAACTAAACATGCAACAATGACAAAAGTCTTTGGCAAGAGATAAAAGTAGTTTTCTTTTCCCATATTGTTTAATGAACAACTTTTATTCTTCAAATTTTTTAAAGCAAAAAAAAAATAATAATAATAAATAAATAAATAAACGACGATCAAACAACAATCTATGATTTTAAATTACTGTTGCAATCGCTGATTGATTGGGATTTTACTCCAACCATGTGACATATCATTGGAAGGAGAAACAAGACCATGCTTTTAAATTGCGGTCTTTAATCGCAATTGCAACAATAATATTGCAAATTTTAAAGTCTCTTCACCGACATTTCAATCATAAATTAGACTGCATCAGCCATATTTGAATGCATTTTTCTACGATATAAAAGTTTGTAATATAATTGCATCCGTAATTTAAAACCATGAACTAGAAATATATATTTTCATTGGTGTGTTTAATCATTTGATTTATTACTAATTTACTTCAAATGCATAATTATATGTTGGATTTTGCTAAGTCAATTATGTTTTAAATCTTTTGCAGAGTAGCTAGTATGGAACAGAAGGGACCATTTATAGAAGTTGTTATATATACCACATATACCTATGTTTTGTTTTATTCATTTATTCCAATTTGCTTCTTGTATGTTTATTCTTTTGTATTATAGAAAAAGCTAGAAGGTTTTATTTCGGAAGTATACACTATTGTATATTAATATCTTTGTTGTACTTGTGCTTGTATGATCCCTATTGTTTCATTAATGGATATATACAGTGACATTTTTTATTGAATTCTTCCGCAATCAAGATTTACGTTGTATTTGAGTTTCGAAAAAATTGTTATAAAATAAATTTATGTCACCGAAGATATTACTAGACTGAGTCGCGGACTAGGTCACTCTCTTTAAGACGTTTTTTGATACTGCCCAAATTATGCAACATAAACTATCAACCATACAAAGTCTATAGGATAAAACATCCCAAACAAACTGTATCGGAGTTCTACTGCACTGTAGAAAACCATACCCAATGGTCATACCTCTAGGAGTGTACGTGGGTTGGATTGGGCCGATTTTGTCCAAATCCGATACCCGACCCAATTGATTATCTTTGAATTGGGTTAAATTCTAAACCCATTTTTTTTTTTCATTTAACTCGAATTGAACCGACCCGACTTTCACATTCACATAGGTGAAAGTCTATTAAGTGTATGTCTATACCTAGGTATTCCACTCCACATAGGGTATATATCTCATTAAGAGTTTATATTACCTCATCCTTTCATCGCTTCAAGAATCATACTTCTTTGATTTGTAATAGCATGTTCATCTTATATACGATACATGTTAACATGCTAGAAATCATCTCAACCAATTCGATTCTTCACTAGCAATAGCTAGTGCTATCATTTCAGACTTCAAAGTAGAGTGAGCCAATATCTTTTTCTTCTTCGATTTCTAAGGTATAACACCACCAACTATATTAAAAATACAGCCACAAGTTGCTTCAGATTCATTTGATAAAGTGTTCCAATCAGCATCACTATATCCTTTAAGGATGACATGAAATCTTTAATAATGTAATCCGATACTCATGGTCATTTTAATGTATCTCATGACTCTTTCGATAGCGTTTCAATGCCTCTTACTAGGTCTACTGGCAAACCTACACAATGGTCCCACAACATAAACAATGTCGGGTCTAATATAGTTAATGGCATACTTGAGACTGTCAATGATGCTCGCACATTTAGTTTGTCTAACGCCTTTACCAATGTTTTCGAAAAATTAAACTTGGATTTATGGAGTACAAGTAGGTTAACAATCAAAGTATTTGTATTTCTTTAGGATCTTTTTCTATTAGTGATATTGATCCAAAGAAATTTCCTTTTTTTGACCTAGTAATCTTGATTTCAAGGATTATATTCGCTTCTCTGAGGTCTTTCATATCAAAGTTGTTACAACAACAATGATTTCATAATATTTACAGCATGAATGTTTGGACCATATATGAGTAGGTTATCTACATAGAGACATATGATAGTGAAAATGTTATTTTCATATTTATAATAAATACATTTGTCACTTTCATTCACTTTAAACTAATTTAAAATAATCAAGTTATCAAATTTTTCATGCCATTGCTTTGGAGCTTGTTAAGACGATACATAGGTTTATCTATCATACCGACCTTGTTGTCTTGTCTATGAACCACAAAACCTTTAGGTTATTCCATAAAGATTTATTCTTCCAAGTAATTCTAGTGAACAATTAAAAAGCGTTGAAGAAAAATTAGTGAGCCTTGTATTTCTCAATAGTTCCATTGAGTTTTAGTTTCTTTTTAAATATCGGTTTGCAACTAAGAGATAAGTCTACTAAATGTCATGTCTTGTTAGACTCTAGAGAATCCATCTCATCATTTATAGCTTCTTGCTATTGATATGCATCTAGAGATGACAAAGTTTCTTGAAGATTTACATGATCCTCTTCTAAGGTATAGGTCGTATAATCAGGTTCGTTGTCTTGTTTGTTGCTTTTAGTGCTCATCATCACATGAACGTGACTCGGTGCGCTACCCCACTATTTCTCGATTTTGAAAGGGAACATATTTTCAAATGGAGGGACAAATGAGAGTTTCAACCTATATACCTAAGTTATATTGCCCCGGCTTTTTTTAAACGGGTTAATGGTGGGGCGGGGGCGAAGTAGCTCATTTTAACACCATTTTCATTTTAGCATAATTTTTACATTTTTTGTGTAAACCAAGGAATCCTAGCATAAAACATTTAAGGGATTGATATTTTTAAACATATGTTTTTCATACACATTGCATGCCCATGAATCGAACTATTGACAAAATAGTTACTAGATTCAAATATCAAACATTTGTGCTAGACCATGTCTTCCACAAACAACAACGGCGTATCTTTAAGAACTCTAAATTCATCTCATCTCATGTAACTATACATTTTGATGAATTATCATCGCAATTAAAACACATTTTTACTATTTTGTACAGCAACAATATATAAAAGTTTGAAAAATAGTCGTCAAACAAAAAGTTATTACTTTGAAATGTGTGAACCTTGGAACACGTGTACTAGAGAACTAAATATAGAGACTAAAAAAAATTAACAGAAGAGATATAGAGACTAAAAACGCTATTTACCATAAAATTGAAAATTAAATAAATTTTTAGTCCAGATAAAATATAAGTATTTTTTCCTTAATATAAGGATATATTTAACACCTTTCTTATAAATATTTAGAATTTTTTAACAAATGATGGATTAAATATCAATTTTTGAGCTTTGAACACTTAAAAATTCATATTTATAAATTTCTCACTTGTTAAAAAATAAGTTTTTATAAGGAAATTTCTTATAACGCTCTAAATATTATTGCAAGAATTTATTTAAAAATTTGAAGTAGACACAGTAGTTAGTTTAAAATCAAGGACCAAAAATAAAAATGTTAAATTTTAAGGAATTAAAAATTGATGAAATTTTTTTTAAAGATACAAAAATAAAACAGTGAAGTTTTATAGGGATAAAAACTTATTTAATCCTAAAACTTATTATTTCTTGCGAATTTGAATCCGTTCTTTTAATATCTTTTAAAAATAATTTGTATTGTATTTTATATTTTTGTTATAAAATTCTTAAAAATACAATTTTAAAAATAAAACTTCAGAAGAAAATGTGGTTTAAATAGTTTATAAGTTTGTTAATTTGATTAAAGGAAAAGTGTTTGGAAAATATTGCTTATCGAATCTTAGCGGCTTATACGCATTCTTCGTAAGCTATATACTTGAGAAAATTTACAGTTGTTTTTTACTAAAAACCTTAAAGTGTAATAGTGAGCTAATTAATTTTAAAATTTTTCCACGTACTAATTAACCTAATAATTTTTTATCTCTCTAATGGATATATACGCAATTTTAATCCTTTATTATTTGAATAGATCAAGTTTCTCATTTTAAATTAAAAAAATTAGTTTTAAATCCTATATCAATTGATAAATATTGATTATGATATTGACATATAGTTAGTTTTTCCTTATTTTTTATTGAAATATCAGAGATTTGACATTGATTTTAAAATATAAATAATTTATATTTGCTAAACGTACATGTTTTAAATATTAAATACTTTTAAAAATGAAAAAAAAATATTAAAAACTGTTGTGGAAATTAATTTTATATTAATATCAAATTAGAATAAAATATTTGATAGTTTTTTTTTTTTTAAAAAAAAACAACCAGTTGCAATACTTACCTACGCAGCAAGTTAAGTTGATTGGTTTATGTTAAGGAGGGTGTGAAATTATTTTATAATCTCATTAATAACAATTACACTATTTACAAATTTACACCATATGTATTAGAGTTTAAAGAAAAATTTAATATCTATACAAAAGAGTCTAACTAAAAAGAAGATATAAGGTCGATTTAGTATATGAAATGAGAGATTTAACGAATGAAGTAATAAAGAAATCACATAATTGATTTAGACACTCAATAAAATACTAATAATAACAATGATTTAATTGTTGAAAAAAAAAAAAAAAACCTTTGAGGCCCCCAAGTTGAGGGTAATAACATTTCCTACCAAGTTCCAGGAAAATATGATGATAAACACCACTTATTTGTTATTATTTGATACACCTTATATTAATATAATTCAACATTTCGTAAACAGAATTCCACCGTCCATTTTCAACATTTCGTAAACACGACTAAATAATCTGAAAAGATAAATAAAATATAAATGTTACCTAAATTTCTAATTTATGTATATACACATTGCTTCTGCTTCGAAATGATATAGATTTTTCAACTTTCAACCTTAGTTTAATGTATTTACTAAGGTTATTCGTTGAGAAGGAGAGAGAAGCTAGCATTTCAAACCTTGAGTTGGAGGCTAAGGTGTTTAAAGAAAGACGGTATAACCTTCGTGCTAAGTTCCGGGAAAATATGATTATGCGTATATTAAATAGATATTTTCACTTCTTTCTTATTTATCTGAAAATAATAAAACTAAAATTATATTGAAAATTACCATTTATATATACACATTGCTACTGCATCGAAACTACATATATCATACAGTTTTTATTTTTATAACTAAATTTCTAACCCCAAAAAGGATAATGAGAAAAGAAAAAGTGAGAAATAAGAGGATTTCTGATCACATATTTCAAGCGTCTGGATTATTGATCGAATAGGATAAATTCCATCTTAATTTATCAATTAATAAAAATAAATTTAAAAGCATATTAATTGTGGTTTTTGAAAATATATAGGAGAGGAAGTTGAAGCTCTCTCATTATTAACATGATAAAATTTTAGTCTGGGACAAGCAAACAATTTGTAATACCATTTGGATTTAAGTTATTAATTTGATATTAATTTCTTATATTTTTTATTTTAGTCTCCTCCAGTTGAATACGTCTCTTTAGAATTTATGATACCATTTGAATTTAAGTTACCAATTTCGATGTCAGTTTCTTATATTTTTATTTTAACCTCCCAATTTGATTTCATCTCTTTAGAATTATTTAGTAAGTTCAATTCTAAAGAGTGCAACACATGATCGACTCATGGGTAAAATCATTAATAAAATTCTTTTAGACTTTCAAAAAAGTTTATTTTTTATTTGATAAAAAGGCGTCCAAAAATATTTTATACTTAATAGAAATGCACGAAGTTTTGTCGAACCATCAATTGAAAAAAATAGTATTATACAAAATTGATTATATTAATTTAATAAATAATTTTTTATTTTAAAGTATCTAAAAAATAACTTTCTATAAAAAAATTTAGTAACATTATTACATTGTTTTATTCATTCTCTTGGTCTAACAATTTTTTATTTCTCTGTTTTGTTTTAATGTTCGTTTGATATAGATATTTAGAATAGACATATGGTTTTGTGCTACTAATAAGAGTCTTGTGGATTTGTTTGTAAAATATTATTTTCATGACTTCAAATTTGTATTATATCAATATTTTTATCAATTTAAATGAGTGGATGTATTTTTTAATACAAAATATAAAAAGAATTTGAGTTAAAATTTTTTTATATATATAAATTAAAGTTAAGAATTTCAAAGTTAATTAGAAATGTATTAATTTATCAATAAATTTAACCATATTGTCACGATGATCGGGTAAGGCTTACTAGGAACATTGGATTGTATAATTCGTATTCTGTTCCATGAAGAAAATATATCCAATATACAATAACAATTAACAACACATTTCAAATAATTTGACATTTTCTCTTCTTCAATTATGAAGACAATCTGGGAAATTTAACAATTCGTAATGCACAAGGATCTTCGGAAAAATTAATATATTTAGCAAATAAAAGTGAAATGTTTCAGAAAATCACCATTTCCTTTTATTCATTTATTCCAATTTATTTCGTATATATTAATTTATCATATGTATTATGTGTTAGAACATGTTGTATAATTGAGAGGAATTGAGATTGAGAAGAAGAGAGAAAATAACATAATGTTCTGAAAACATGGATTGATTAATTGCATGTAGATAATGTTCTCCGTTTTACAAATTTATATAAATTTGAGCACTAACTGTCAAAATATAATTTTAACCTTGTTAACTACTTCTAACTATATTATAACATTCCTAACTAAATACAAATCACTTTAATTACATTTAACATGCCCCCTAATTTAAAGTGATTCAATTGATGTTAATCCAAGATTGTTTCTCATCTCTTGGAAGTTCTTCCTATTCAAGTTTTTAGTTAAGATGTCAGCATTTTGATCATTGGTACTGCAATGCTCTAGCTTTATCGTGCCTTTCACCGCTTGATCTCTTAGGAAATGAAACTTTGTTTCTATGTGCTTGTTCCTTCCATGAACACTTGGATGTCTTGCTAGATCAATTGTTGATTTGTTGTCTATCTTCAACTTCATTGCTTCTCAGTACCAACTATGTCATTAATTCAGCCAGTCATATAGCTTGACAAGCTCCCATTGATGCAGCCACATATTTAGCTTCACTTGTGGACAAGGTTATTATGCTTTGCTTCTTCGAGCACCATGATATTGGTGAGTTATTGATCATGAACTCATAGTCCGTGGTACTCTTTTCATCATCCTTATCTCCACACCAATCTGCATCAGTAAAGCCAAAAGTTCAACTTCATCTCTATTCGAATTTGTGGGATACACTAAACCAAGCTCAATGGTTTCCTTTATGTATCTCAAAATCCTTTTTGCTGCCATGTGATGTGATGTCCTAAACTTCTCCATGTATCTACCAATCCCCCCAACACTATATGCAATATTTCGCCTTGTGTTTCACAAGTACCTTAAGGATCCTACAATTTGCTTAAAGATTGTAGGGCCAATCATCTCATCGTTGCCCTTTTTGGACAGTACTAAACCCTTCTTCTATTGGGGTATTAGTTCCATTCCAATCTAGCATTTTGAATCTTTTCAATACATCATTTGCATACTTCTTTTGATGCATAAAAATTCCATTTTTCCTAGTTTCAAATTCAATACCAAGGAAATATGACAACATTCCTAGATTAGTCATCTCAAACTCCTTCTCCATTTTGATCTTGAACTTTTGAATCTATGGTTCATCATTCCCAGTAACTAAGAAATCGTCAACATAAAGGCACATCAATAATCAGGTATTATTGATGCCTTTTTCACATACACTCCATGTTCATTCACACACTTTTCAAACTGATGTTCTATGAGGAATCTGTCAATCCTCTTGTTCCAAGTCATAAGGGCTTGTTTCAGGCCATATAGTACTTTCTTCAACTTATATATATTGTCTTCATTGCCTCTTATTTTATATCTTGGTGGCTGCCTCACATACATTTCCTCCTCCAATGATCCGTTGAGAAATGTTGATTTAACATCCAACTAATGCATAAACCAACCTTTGTAGTTGGCTATTGAGACTATCATCCTCACTGTTTCCATTTTAGCTAATGGGGCAAACACCTAATCATAGTCCAGACCATGTTTATGCAAGAATCCATTTGCTACTAGTATGCCCTTGTACATGGCAACCTCTCCATCAGGCTTCAATTTTAATTTATACACTCATTTCACATCAATTGATCTCTTATTTACTAGAAGAGTCATCAACTCCTTGGTATGGTTATTCTCTGTTACTTTGAGCTCTTCCTCCATTGTTAATCTCCATATAGGATTACTCAAGGCCTCTTCATCACTTACTAGTTTTGATTCAGTCAGCAAAGCAAAATGTGTTAATTCTCCATCTGCATTGATGGTTAAGTCATATGTCACTTCATATGATTGCAATCTGACTGAAGGCTGCCTTTCTCTTTCAGATCTTCTCACAAACTCAACAATTGGCTGACTTCTTGTTCCTGCAGGTTGGCCTTCATCAAGTTTGTTTGTATGTTTGGGTTGGCTGCACTACTTAGTTGGCTTCAACGATTTTCCAATCACATCCTCTTAATTAATCCACCAATATGTCCCTGCTTATCACCACTTTGTTCTTGTTTGGATCATACTACTTGTAAGCTCCAGTAGCATCACACAGAAGCAACACCATTTGTTCAAGCCCTGACATCAAGCTTCCTCGTGTTTTGAGCTGGCACAAGTGTGAAACACAATGAGCCAAACACTCTTAGATGATTCACATATAGATTTTTAACAGCGCTAGTGCATTTTTTTATCAAATTAATAAAATAATATATCGTAACGCAAAACGACAAAAGTCATAAATAATTACATCATATATACAAACAAGCTTAAATAGGTTTTTGGCTAATAGTCTACAATATCAAAATAGGAAAGGGCTATGAGACCGATCTGACATCACTCATACCTCTAGGGTATTCTCAGCAAACACTTGCACAAAAGTATTGCTCCAAGAATGTTATGCATCCATGGTCACGTCAAAAAATAAAACATGGACCCGCCAAACAAAAATCAACTGTCAATATATGTTATAGATACAGTCATCTCAACACAAAATAAATACAACCACCAAAAGAAAGACATTAAGTCCCTACACAACAAAAACTAATTTGATCATTCACTAACAACTACAATAACAAGGGTGACCTCCACACACTCCGCAAGTTCCTTCTAACGCAATATATCTCCTTGAAGTAACTTCCTCCTCATCAACATCCATAGAAGGATCAGTCTCTTCAGAAGTCAGATCCACCCACAAGATATGTGGCTTCAGCGGCCTTGGAATCTCAAAACAGTCCACTACTTCAGTGACAATCGGTAAGGGATCATTCACCGGAAGTGGAAGCTCTGACTCGACTCGCTTAGACGGTCCTGCAATATCTCTTCCCACTGCCATCAGCTTTTTATCCTTCCGGCAGTCCCTGACCCAACCACCGTATCCCCAACTCCTATAATGGCCTCCACCTCAACTCTAACTAAGGCATCCTCTACATCTTCCCATGCTTCATTCATCCTGAGCACCCTTCCAAAGGGTATCGAATAGTCGATCGTCTCGTGAGTGAGCTCCACGAGATACACTGTGCCAACTCTCCTACTTATCCTCACTACCCTCCCCGTATAAGTAGCCCTTCTTGAGATGGGGTCGTATACCCAAGTAGTCGGCAAATGTCGATCAAGGAAGTCTAACAATATTTTCGTCATGAAGGTAACAATCGGTGGAACGAATTCGGGTATCATCTGAGGATAAAGCCCAATTTCTACAATAATGTAAAGGGTCACCAACCAAAATTAACAAATAACATTAACCAATTATATTATTAAGACAAGCAATAACACTTAGAAATTACAACATGATAACAAACAATAACAGAGTATGTACATACAAATATCATATTATAACAAACATGACTCACGTGCCAAGCACCTTAATGCAATGGTTATATGCCAATGCACATGATTCTGAAATTTCCAAACCTTTATCGAGGGACATAAATCATAAATGTACCGCCTCTCACATATCAGTACTTATTATTGAGGTGTCACCTATCATAGATCAACACGATTTACTAGAGTGCAGTCTATCGCAGACCTACACGATAAATAACTCGTCGTAAGGATAAGATGGACCAACCAATTCATGGCACTGTGGCCCATCGCGGTCACCATTAACTCTGTGGCCCATCATGGTCACAACTGACACTGTGGCCCATCACGATCACCACTAGCTATGAAATGCATGAGCATACTCTGACTCTTTTCACAATAATCATTATGTAAATACAGCTATTAAAAGACTCATCTTTTAATACTCATTTAATACTAATAATTTTTCATACTTACCACAAAGCACACTCAAGACAATTTTTCCTCAATTAAATTCATAACATATAATAACACGTATTTTCATTCATAATATATAATATAGTCAAAATTAATTATCAATTCATAACATATAACAACATGTATTTTCATTCAAAAATATATACACGTCAAAATTAAATATCACACATTCACACATCAATCACACTTATAAGGTCCCTATATGCAAACTAAAAATTTGGAAGGAGCCATTACCTTAGTTATAGTTTTTCCAACGTTATCACTACCACAACCAAACACAGCGAAAAATCTCGTATTTGCCGACACCTTTAATCAAATAGTGTTTGACTTAGTCAAATTAATCACTGAAACTTTAACTATCTTACAAATCATTTCTTACTCCTAACCCCCTTAGAGTATATTTTACTAAAAGAGTTTACAATTAGTAAGGATTAATAGTATTATTAACCACAACACACTTTAAACATATAAAATATATTTGTAGAAATTAACATCATTTAATTTTTCATTGAATTCACTAACAATTTTCACACAACCTAAAAATTTTCACACAACCTGAAATTTTTCTCAAATTTTTTCACACAACCTCCAATTTTTTTTAAATTTGACATAACTCATTTTTTTTTCAGTTTCAAATACCTACATAACCACACAAAAGATATCAATAAATATTTTTTTCTAGTTTCAAGGTTATAACTCTTTAAAATAGTTTCATTCTCACCGCTAACTCGGTGCCAACAGTCTCGACTCCTTTTCGAAACTCATTGAGCTAACTACATAAACTCAAAAATTTCACTCATACCCTCCACTATATAAAGTTTACGAATTTAAGAAAAAAGAGGATGAAGTAAGTGTCTCACCTCAAATAAATTAGCTCATAAGCACCATCGTGTAGAGATGAGAATCTTTCATTCCTAACACTTCTTGAATTGAGGCTTTGATCAAGTAGAAAATTGAGGTTTTTTGTTTGTTTTTTAAACCACCAACATTTTCATTATTTGAAATAGAGAAAAAAGAATGAGGGAACAAGGAATTGAAGGAACACTATTTTCCTTGTTGGCTGACGTGTGTGTATATATATATATATATATATATATATATATATATATATATATATATATATATATATATATATATATATATCAAACATATTAGCAACTCTAACAAAATATATTTTTGAAACTTAATTCACAAAATAAAAATTTGGGCTTAAGGGCTAAGCAATTCAACACAAATATACTAAAATTGCATAAATTAGAGTTTAGAAAATTTAGGGTCTTACAATCAAGATCTCCCATGCCTCCTTTGATGTAGATGCCTTCAAAATCCTCTCAAAGTTTTTTGAATACACACTTTGCTGGATTTAAAACAATGTCTTGCAACCTCTTTTCTTGTAATCTTTGAAAATTACTGGTTGTCTTTCTGTTGGATTTGCACCAAGCTACTCATAGTTATCTTGAAAAATCTCAAATATTTCTTGAGCTCCCAACAACGATCTCATAAATTGTAGACCACCTCTCTCAATTATTCCCATCAAGGATTGGCAAATTCAATGGAAATCCTCTTTCATTCATGTTTTCTTGCTTTCTCTCACACTTGTGTTTCCTAATTTTTTTATTCCCCCTCACCCTTGCACTCGTGTTTTCTAAGGTTTAGAACCTAAGCTTTGGTACCAATTGTTAAAACATGTTGTATAATTGAGATAAATTAAAATTAAGAAGAATAGTTATTAAAAAAAAGAATGTTCTGAAAATTGATATTGATTAACTGCATGTAGATAATGTTCTTCATTTTACAAATTTATATTAGTTTGAACACTAACTGTCAAAATAAAATTCTAACATTTTTAATTAATTGTAGTTTATAATTCCTAACTAATTATAAATCACTTTAATTACATTTAACATTATGAAAAAAAATAATAGATTTTATTTGAAGTGAACACCTACCTAGCAATTAATGTATAGTCACAACCAATCAAATAATTTGTAGTAGATTTTATGTATGTAGGTCTATTTAGTGACTATGCTCAAAGATTACCTATTGATATCTTGATTAATTTAAGAGCATGTGATTGGGTTGAGTTTCTACAACTTTTTAAAGAATGTGTAAAATGGATGACCACTATGATTTTGGGTATTAATATATTAGTTTTTTATGTTTAATGTTATTTTTGTCAAAATCATCATATTAAAATTATCTTTATAATTTTCTCAAAAAAAAAATTGTCCTGATAAGGATTTTTTTTATGGGAAAAATAGACGTACAATACATTCAAATCTTTTACTATTATATTTTGAATTATGTAGCATTTTATTTTATTTTTTGTTTTTTTATAAATTAGATTTTATTATACAGATAAAAAATTATTTTTATTACTTATAATTATAATTATTGAATTGGTTGTGTCTTAACATCAATATCTAGAGAAGTGTTCAATCAAGAATTTCTCATATCTAAGATGCTCCCTAAAGAATTATTCACAAGATTGCATAACTCTCCAAATATACAATAAACGTGTTGAGAATATCATTACATGAGCATATAATGTTGGATTTTTTGTTGGGGGTATGGTGTAAATCTTGAATATGAAGAAAATGAAATTGATGATGATAAAAGTTGCACAAATAAATTCCAAAGCATGTGTATCACACAAAACTTTAGGTTCAATTCACCCACACCAATCTATATATATTGGGTGCAAGTTTGTTAACCGGCGAATCTCCTTCAGGATACTTTGGAATCCTTGAAGTTAATTGCACATTCACATCAACCTTATCGATCTATAATAATTTACAAATTAAAGTTCCTTTATATACTCTCGTGTACTACAGAAAAGAAGAAATTACTCATAAATATTTTTGACAGAAGTTTGACACATGTAACATGAAATTTGTGTTCCTTTTTTTGCATCTAAAGTGTCTCTATTTTTAGAGAAACTCATACCAATTGGTGAAATAAAACAACTATTGAAAAAGATTATAACATTTGATAACTTAAAAAAAGCATTGGTTTGAATTAAACCCAAACATTGCAACCTCTTGACCAAGAGGTACCTTAAGTAATTTAATTTTGCTACATTAATATAGCTATTAGAGAATTCCAAATATATTTTGGAAATTCCCCACACAATCCCCACCATTTTCAAAATATATCTAAATCCATTATTCTGAAAATCTCATAGATTTAGATAAAGACATCTTATGATTTGAATTATTACTTAGTAAATTATGTCTTCACTCATTTCCAAATAGATTGATAGACAAACTTTGAAACAACCATTCATTAGAGCAAGTGTGCATAACTCACACATGAAATCTCGGTACCAGTGGTCGAATTATAAATATGACACATTTGATAAGGTCGTGTGTCTCATATCTTTTTGATGAGAATTTAAGAGTCAAACTCATGAACTCTATGAAGCGATCCATTTTATTCTCATATAGGTGGACTATATCATAAATGCATCCATAATTATAAATTCTATCAAATATATGCTATATGTCCATTAAAAGAAGACCTCATCAAAAATAATATTTCACAATTATTAAAATGATTTTTGAAAATAAAAATTATATTTTTTAATCAGAAAGAATATAATAATAAGTTTATTCCACGTAAGTGTCTGCCACGTCACCTATTTATTGACACGTTATTAAAAAAATGACAACTCATCATGATTTGGCATCAAATTCTGTTTGGGGGACTAAAACTGGGGACAAACAAAATGGGGGGACTACTTTCAATATTCACCTATAATAGGGGGACCAAAAGTGCAATTAAGCCTTTAGTTTTATATTATCTAATTTGTACTAGGAAGTCCTTTTTGTAAATTGTACTCCAACACTAAAAACGTTATATATTTGTGTAAAACCAAAAACGTTATTTGTTTGAACAATTAGTGAAAAATATCACAATTGTGATGACTGGAAATAGCATGAAACGTGTGAACTAGGATATATCATTGTGTGGTATCTTTTTCTTTATCCCTATTTAATTTTAGTCATTTTGATTATCAAGTTAAATATTTAATTTCAGTCATTTTAAAATATGACAGTTTTGGTTTCTCATTTTGATTTTTTAATAAAAAATGACAATGTCATATACTTAATTAATAGCATGACATATAATACAATAATATATGATGATTAACATTTATAAATCACAAAAAAATTATTTATAAACTTAATTAGTAATCGTTATTTCCAAAAATAGTTAAAAAGCGAAATTGACCATATTGCCGGTGGCCTCCTTGGGTAAGGCTAGTAGCAACCCGCGGTTTGTAAAATTCATGTTACGTTCTGCGAATAAGAATTGAAGCCACGTGTACGAAATACAACAGTATCACTTGCTTTCAATTCTTTGACGCTTTCTCATCTTCAAATTGTATAGTCTATATGAGAAATTTAACATTTCGTAATGCACAAGGATATCGAATAAATACTTAATAATAATAATAATAATAATAATAATAATAATAATAATAATAATAAAACCGAAATTTTGCTGAAAATCATCATTTTCATACATTGCATTTTTGCTTAGAAACTTACCTGTAGCTAGCTATGCTTTCTTTCTTCAATTCCATCATTATAAATATCCATTTAATAGCTTCTTCACCACTCATCAATACTTATTCTCATACATAAACTTGTTTGTTATTTATCTCTCTCTTTTCAAAAATTTGAAAGAAAACATATATTGCTAAATTGCACCATGAGTTCTAAAGATAAATCCGCTGGTACCTATCTTTGTCCAACTACTAGGCCGCCGCCATCATCATCATCATCCTCTACATCCACTACTGGAACTAAACATGCAACAATGACAAAAGTCTTTGGCAAGAGATAAAAGTAATTTTCTTTTCCCAGCTTGTTTAATAAACAACTTTTATTCTTCAATTTTTTTAAGCAAACAAAAAAAAAGAAAATTCAATAAATAAATGATGATCAAACAATAATCCATGATTTTAGAGTCCAACCATGACACATATCTTTGGAAGGAGAAACAAGACCATGGTTTTAAATTGTAGTCTTTCAACTGCGATTGCGGCACGCATATTGCAACAATTACACCCTTTGATTTATTACTAATTTTACTTCAAATGCATAATTATATGTTGGATTTTGCTTACTCAGTTATGTGTTAAATCGTTTTTGCAGAGTAGCTAGTAAGGAACAGAAGAGACCATTTATAGAAGTTGTTATATATACCACATATACCTATGTTTTATTTTATTCATTTATTCCAATTTGCTTCTTGTATGTTTATTCTTGTGTATTTATAGAAAAAGCTCGTAGGGTTTTTTTGGGAAATATATACACTATTGTATTTTAATATCTTTGTTGTAATTGTGCTCTATATCATAAGTTGTATGATCCCTATTGATTCATTAATGTATATATATATATAGTGACATTTGTTTAACGGTGGTTTATGGTTTTGATATAGTAAATTCATCCGAAAGATAAAAAAATAATGAATGTTTAGGGTTGGGTCTTGACAGATTAAAAGTTAAACTTTAATACACATTCAAATATCTAAAGGATTGCGTTCTTCCACAATCAAGATTCATGTTATTGTTTTTGAATTTTGAAAAATTATTTTAAAATAAATTTATGTCACTGAAGATATTATTAGATTGAGTTGCAGATTAGGTCGTTTTTTTAAGACGTTTTGCGATACTGTTTAAATTGTGCAAGATAGACTATCAACCACGAAGTCTCTAGGATAAAACAACTCAAACAAACTTTATCGGAGTTCTAATGTATCGTAGAAAACCATACTCAATGGTTATACCTCCACCTTATAAACACTATTGATGTGTGATATCTATATGTTTGGGACTTATACATTTTTTCGATTCACACAACATTAGTTCTAAGTTTCGACTTATTTCCAATAATTCCCCACTTGAATTTAAAAAAATGTTTCTGAAATAGCGTCAAACGCTTCTGTATGATCGTACATAATCAGATGTGTTTCTTGACTTGAACCTTTGTATAGTAAATAAGATTCAGATTCAACAAGAATGACTCATAGTCTTGAACTCTATCTTTGACATTAAATCCACACACAACATTTTCATATGGTGTATTTTCAAAAGCTCGTGCATTATTGACCCTACACGTTGAAGGTGCAAACACGAGAAGGGGGTTGAATTGTGTTTGATAAAGTTGATAACTTTTTGTAAATTTAATGTATGTTGGTTGGTTTTTATGAATTGCTCAGATAAGAAACAATTAGTTGATAACTTTCTGTTTTGTTTCAATGTTCGTTTGATATAGATTTTTAGGGTAGACATTCTGTTTTGTGCTAATAAAAAGAGTTTTATGGATTTGTTTGCAAAATATATATTTTTTACGACTTCAAATTTGTGTTGTATCAATATATTTTTTTAATTTGAATGAATGGAAGTGGCTTTTAGTAAAAAAACAAAAACAATTTGAGTTAAATGTTTTGTTATATATAAAAATTGAAGTTAAGAATTTCAAAGTTAGTTATAAATGTATTAATTTATGAAGAAATTTGACCATATTACCACGGTAATCGAGTAAGGCTAACGTATAGGAACATTGGATTGTATAATTCATATTACGTTCCAAGAAGAAGATATATCCAATATACAATAACAATTAACCAACACGTTTCAAATAATTTGACATTTTCTCTTCTTCAATTCTGAAAACAATCTAAGAAATTTAACATTTGGTAATGCACAAGGATCAACGGAAAAATTAATATATTTAACAAATAAAACCGAAATATTTCAGAAAATCATCATTTCCTTTTATTCATTTATTTCAATTTGTTTCTTATATATTAATTCATCATCTGTATAATGTGTTAAAACACGTATAATTGAGAGAAATTAAAATTGAGAAGAAGAGAGAGAGAAAAAAATATTCTAGAAACGGAGATTGATTAACTATATATACAGAATGTTCTTCGTTTTACAAATTTAAATGAGTTTAAGCACTAACTGTCAAAACAAAATTCTAACTTTCTTAGCTACTTCTAATTATATTCTAACATTCCTAACTAACTACAAATCACTTTAATTACATTTAACATGCCTCCTAAATCAAAGTGATTCAATTTATGTTAATCCAAGATTGTTCCTCATCTTTTGGAACTTCACCATCTTCAAGCTTTTAGTTAGGAGGTCAACCTTTTGATCATTGGTACTACAATGCTATAGCTTTATCTTGTCTTTCACCATCTGATCTCTTAGAAAATGAAACCTTTTGATCATTGTTGCATTCTATGAACACTTGGATGTCTTGCTAGATCAATTGATGATTTGTTATCTCTCTTCAACGTCACTGCTTCATTGCTTCTCAGTCTCAATCCTGTCATTAATTTAGCCAACCATATAGCTTGGCAAGCTCCCATTGATGCAACCACATATTCAGCTTCATTTGTAGACAAGACTACTATGCTTTGCTTCTTCGAGCACCATGAGATTGGTGAGTTATTGATCATGAACACATTGCATGTTGTACTCTTTCTATTATCTTTATCTCCACACCAATCTGCATTCGTAAATCCAACAAGTTCAACTTCATCTCCATTCGAATTTGTGGGATACATCAGACCAAGCTCAATGATTTCCTTGATGTATCTCAAAATCCTTTTTGTTGTCATGTAGGGTGATGTCCTATGCTTCTCCATGTATCTAATAATCAGTCCAACACTATATGCAATATATGGCCTTGTGTTGCACAAGTACCTCAAGTATCCTTCAATTTGCTTGAAGATTGTAGGGTCAATCATTCTAATTGCCCTCTTTGGATAGTACTAACCTTGCTTCTGCTGGGGTACTAGTTATCTTGCAATTTAGCATTTTGAATTTTTTCAATACATCATTTGCATACTTCTTTTGATGCATAAAAATCCATTTTTCTTGGTTTCAAACTCCATGACAAGAAAATATGACAACATGCCTAGACTAGTCATCTCAAAAAATTTCTCCATTCTTATCTTGAACTTCTGAATTTATGCTTCATCACTACAAGTCACTAGCAAATTATCAACATAAAGTCATACACTCCATCACTGCAGGTGTTGCTGCTACCTTTTTCACATACACACCATGTTCATTCACACATTTTTCAAATTGCTCCTCTATGAGAAATCTGTCAATCCTCTTGTTCCAGACCCTAGGGGCTTGCGTCATGCCATATAGTGCTTTCTTCAGCTTATATACATTGCATTCCTTGCCTCTTATTTCATATCTTAGTGGTGGCTTCAGACTTCAATTTTAGTTTATACACCCACTTCACATCAATTAATCTTTTATTTACTATCAAGGTCATCAGCTCCCAGGTTTGTTTCTTCTCAATTGCTTTGAGCTCTTCCTCCATTGCTAATCTCCATCTAGGATGACTCAAGGCCTCTTCATCACTTACTGGTTCTGATTCAACCAGCAAAGCAAAATATGATGGCTTAGTCTCCATCTTCATTGATGGCTTAGTCATATGTCACTTCATATGGTTGCAATCTGCCTGAAGGTTGTCTAACTCTTTCATACCTTCTCATAGACTCAATAAATGGTTGACTTGTTGTTCCTGCAGGTTGGCCTTCATCAAGTTCCATTACTTATGTCTTACTGGCTGGACTGATGGAGCTGGCTGGTATGTCTGGGTTGGCTGCACTACCCGAGTTGGCTTAACCCATTTTCTAATCCCATCCACTTGATTCATTCACCAATAAATCCTTTCTTATCACCACCTTATAGCTTGTAAGCTCCAGTTGCATCATAACCCAACAACATCATTTGTTCAGCCATGTCATCAAGCTTCCTCCTATTTTGAGTTGTCACATGCCTGAAGCACAATGAGCCAAACACTCTTAGATGATTCACAGTAGGATTTCTTCCAGTCGAAGCTTTTTTAGGTGTCCTAGTGTTCAATCTATTTGTCGGACATCTACTGAAAATGTATATTGTTATTGAAATTGTTTCTCCCTAGAATTTGTGAGGCATTTTTCTCCCTTTCAGCATGCTTCTTGCCATATTAAGAATGGTTATGTTCTTCCTTTCTTTATCTCCATTATGTTGTGGTGTATATGGTGAAATCACTTTATGAATCATTCCCTTTTTGCCACATAATTCATGGAATTCATGGTATTGATACTCACCACCTCTTTTTGTCCTAATCACTTTAACATTGTAGCCACTTTGTTTTTCTGCCATCGACTTTAACCCTCTAAATACAGTTATCACTTCACTTTTCTTCTTGACTAGATAGATATATATTTTTTCTTATAAAATCATCAATGAATTATACAAAGTAGTGATTACCTCCTATTGACACTTCCTCCAAAGGACCACAAACATCAGAAAAGATTACCTACATCATTCTTGAGGATCTAGTTGGCAATTCTGATTTAAATGAATTCCTATGTTGTTTGGCCTAACACCACTCCTCACATATCTTCTTTGGTATTTGAATTTCTGGAATTCTTATAACCATTTCCTTACTTTGTAACACTTAAAGACTTCTGAAATTCAAGTGTCTAAACCTCTAATGCCACAACCAATCTTCATTCCTAATTTCAGCAACTAAGCACTTGTTATGACTGATCTGAATATCAATCTTGAAGGTTATGTTTTTGGACAGTGGTGCCTTCAATATCAATCTTATTGAATTATCAAACATCCTCATTTCACCATGCTCCATTTTCATTGATTATCCCATTTCCAACAACTATTCAAGGCTTAGCAAATTGTTCTTCATATTTGGCACATACAACACATCACATATGAATGATTGTTTACCATATCTCCTTTGAATCAACACACTGCCTACTCCTTCAGTTGTCACTGTTCTATTATCTACAAATATGATCTCTCTTTCTACTTTCTCATCAATGTTCACAAACCAATCTTTATGGGCAGCATATGATTAGAGCTGCCTGTGTCAAGATACCACTAGTCTGGACAATCATCATCTGATTTTGTTGTACCATTAATAACACATCATATGAACTTGGGTCCTCAGCTGCCATTTGAGCTTCATCATCCTCTCTTTGGACTTTTTGGATCTGCATTCATTTGCAAAATGCCCCATTTTTTACAATTATAGCATTGGATTCCTTTTTTGTTTAATTTATTTTTGCCATTTGAATTTTTTTTGTTGTTATCACTTCTGTTTTGATTTCTTGAACTTCTAGCCCCTTCATTAGAATCATCAACATCTTCGTCAGAATCATGTTTCTTGTACCACTTAAATTTACCCATTTCTTTCGTGTGATTCATATCACCTTGGCTGATCTTCTTGCTAACTTGGGCCTGCATGGCTTGCACTTGTGATGTTGAGGTTTTGGACACCTTTCTCTTACTCTCAGTTCATGAACTTCAAGAGAGCCTTGCAAATTTTCCACCTTTATCTTCTCAAGATCCTTTGATTCTTCAATGGCCACCACAATATGAGCATTCATTGTGTTAATGTTCTAAGGACCTTTTCAATAACCACCACTTTAGTTATTGATTCGCCATTTATTCTCATTTGATTAACAAAAACCTACACACAATTGAAGTAATCAACCACAGCTTCATTTTCTTCCATGTGCAATAGTTTGTATTGCCTTCTTAGCATTTGGAGCTTCACTTTTTTGGCCTTTTCCCCACTTCTATAGTACTTAACCAAGATCTTCCATGCCTTCTTTAATGTTGATACCTTCGAAATCCTCTCAAATTTGTTTGAATCCACACATTGCTGGATGTAAAACAATGTCTTCCAATCCATTTTCTTGCAATCTTTGAAAATTACTTGTTGTGTATCTGTTAGATATCAATTGCTAGAACAGGTTGTATAATTGAGAGGAATTGAAATTGAGAAAAAGAGAAAAAAAATTGAGAAATTGATTAACTGCATGTAGAGAATGTTCTCTGTTCTATAAATTTATATCAATTTGAACACTAATTGTCAAAATAGAATTCTAACCTTCTTAACTACTTCTAAGTGTACTCTAACATATCTAACTAACTACAAATCACTTTAATTATATTTAACATTATGAAGAAAAATACTAGGCTTTATTTGAAGTGAACACCCACCTAGCAATTAATATCTAGTCACAACCAATCAAATAATTTGTAGGAGATTTTATGTATGTAGGTCTATTTAGTGACTATGCTAAAAGATTACCGATTGATATCTTGATCGACTTATGAGTATGTGATTATAAAGAGTTGACTCTTTATAGAAGGTGGAAAATGGTTGACCACTACGATGTTGGATATTAAAATATTAGTTTTTTTCTTATTTTTAATATTCTTTTTGTCAAAATCATGATATTAAATTTGTCTTTATAATTTTGTCAAAAAAAAAAAAAATTGTCCTTATAATGACCATATAAAAAAAATTGTCTTTATAAGGATTTTTTATAGGCAAAATAGACGCACAACACATTCAAATTTTTTACTATTATATTTTGAATCATGTAACACTTTATTTTATTTTTGTTTGTTTTTTTTATAAATTATATTTTATTATACAGATAACAAATTTTATTTTTATTACTTATAATTATTTAATTGGTTGTGCCTTAACATTAATATCTAGGGAAGTGTTCACTCAAGAATTTATCATATCTAAGATGTTTTTTTAAGGAATTATTTGTAAGATTGCGCAACTCTCCAAATATACAATAAACGTTTCAAGAATATCATTACATGAGCCTATAATGTTGAACGTTTTGTTCGGGGTATGCTGTAATCTTTGAACAAGAAGCACATGAAATTAATGATAATGAAAGTTGCACAAATTAATTTCAAAGCGTGTGTATCACACTAAATTTTATGTTCGCTTCGCCCTTATCAATCTATATATAATTTGGAAATTCCCCTCACATATAATTCATAATCTTTGTGAAATCTTGGATATATTTCCTTAGAACAATGACACTACATGTTTTCATTTTTCTAGTCATATGCAACAACACTTGGGAAAACTATTAAATTAAATACCACTTCTAAATGAAAAATAAACAAAACATAATATAGATAAACGAAATATACATTTGATTGGTCAATTCAAGCAAAATATATTTTCATTCTGAATAGAGTAATTCAAATTATCATGACATACATAACTTCAATTTAACAGTCCTCTACCTAAGAATTCCCAATGTGTTCAAAAACATTAGCACTCGTCCTACATGGCACGAGTCTTATTTAGCACATACTTGATAGTTCTACTGAATCATAGGTTTACCTCGCCTAAATAAAGTACTACAAACGTAGGCAGAGTATACTATATCAGACCATAAAGAAAATTGTAGGCAAATAAACAATGGTATTGGTAAAAATGCAATGGCAGAAATTAAGTTTGGAACCCATTTCAAACCATGATAATATGTTATAAAGAAGGCACTACTAAATGCTACCATCATGCTGATTATTGAGACAAACAATGTCACTAGTCCAGCTAGCAACTTGAAAGGCAATGACTTGAGAAAATCTTCCTCTGCATATCGTGAGATAAGGATAGACAAAAAAATTAGTACCGAAGTTGAAGATGAGATAAGTGCCAAGGAATCTGATAAAGAAAATACGAGAAAGGATGGTTTGTCCAAATAATTTGGAGATCGTGTGTTATCATTATTTCCACCAGGTAAACTAAATGGAGCAGAAAAAACTCCTGTAGCAATGACAGTTGAAACAACCATACAAGAACTTGCTGTTCTTTGCATCCATGACTCTCCTCTTTTGAGCAATTCTTCATGTTCTTTCGTAAATAGTTGACAAGGTGTAATTTCTTCGGAATTTTTCATTTCTATTGATGATGGTCGCATTATCTTCTTTACCTCCTGCCAAACCAATGATATATGTAATGTAACATTGTATAGCTGTCAATAAACCCAAACTTCAAGCCCCTATTAAAAAATTCTTTAATAAGCCCATAATATTAGATACTTATTAAAATAATTTGTTGAAAGGTTTAGTCATTTATTTTATGTAGGCTTAAGAGAGGGGCTTATAGATTTAATATTTTGTTAATTTTAAAAATATTTTTGTGAAAAATTTTTGAATTTTTTTTTATTTCGGAAAAATATCAATTAAATTCAAAAACATTTTTTTCTCCAAAAATTTTAAATAATTTTTTCCTCAAAAACTTTTGTGAAAATTTTTTTAAAAAAAAATTGTAAATTATTTTTTTATCGAAAAATATTAAGAAAAAAACTGTCAAAATTTTTTATAAAAAATAATCGATTTTTTTTAAAAGTGAATCCATAGACTCGACTAAATACACCAAATTTTAAGAATTTTTTAGTGTGAGAATTTTATTTTTTTTACCTTTTCTATAAATATTTTTTACCCCTATATATATAGAATGGGACTAATAATTAGTTGATTTGTGAAATTTACAGCGTCAGGTCGTACATTTGAGTTTGTTAATAATGTGACATGAACTCAAGATCATACCTCAAACCATGACAATTCAAGCATCATTTGAAGAGCTGCTCCAGGAACTATATTAAGTCGATCTGGTGGTGCTAACTTTGCAACAGCATGCAATAAATTATTGTCCTTATCATCTACAAAAGCACTTATGAAATCTTTGAGAGAACCTATTTCATGTATCAAATTGAAGATACTAGCATGGCGGTGCAAAACAGCCATGTGAATTATGCTTTGACCCGTTGTATTTAGTTCCCATATCAAATCAGGATAAGTGCTCATAACAATTGATAGAAACTCAAAATTTCCATTCTCTGCAGCAAGAAATGTTACTTGAGATGGTATTCTCATGACTTCCATCATCTTTGAGTCATCTAATTTTAGAAATTCATCCCACATGCGTCTTATGAGCTTCAGGATTGGAGCATCCCTCTTACCTAAATATTTTAACACAATAATATCGAGTATAATAGTTGAAAACCATAACATATATAATGATATTTTTAGATTTTAGTTTAATATTGATTAAAGACTTAAATCATTATTTGATATTGAGTTGAAATTATTTTATATCATCTTAAATATGATAACTTTCCTGATTTTGACGATGAGATTTGAAAAATGAAAAGTCATTAGAGTTATTTTACTATTAAATAAAAATCAAGTTTTATAATATTAAATTATTTAAAGACATTTAAGTGTTATTCTAATAAATGCATAATTTGTTATTGATCTACAATGTCACAAAATAGAGTGATTTGTCTTTTTTGATTTCAATATAAAATGATTTTACCTATTTGTCTTTTTTATTTCAATATTAAATGATTTTTTAAAGAAAATTGATTATTAATGATTTTGAAAAAAAAAAATGCATGGAAGAAATATTTTTAATGATTATGAATACACTATTCTCTTAATATGCCAAAGGAACAAAAAATCTTGAAGTCAACCTTGTTTCAAACGTGTAGTCATAACATATTGGATGATTGTATTGTAATTCAAACATAATAATTTTTTATTAACTCATCGTATGCTAGCAAATACTTTGATAAATATACAACATTAAAAAAATTGTAAATCTTGTATTGATATTTTAAATTATCAAATAACTTTAGTCAACTCTAACATGATAATTAATATGAGATAAAAAGGGTATCTAATTTAATTTATTATCTAGTGCACGTGAAATACAAGTAATTATGTTCAAATTCTATCATATTGTCGATTTCTGTTATTCAATCCACTCTGTCTTATCCACACAACCAAATTATTTTAACATTAAACACACATATTTAGAAAATAAACAAAATTTTAATTGAAGTGAGTACTCTCTCTAGATTTAATTAGAAGCAAAAAGTGGATACTCAAATAGAAGTGTACTGTAACTAATTTCTTTACATTTAATTGCAAAAAGTGAATAATTTACTTTGTTGAACTCGAAGTTATTTACATTTACCTCAAATGTTAATGTTATTATGGACCAGGTTAGTAAATTTGTTTAATTTTTTTTTTGCAAAAATATAATTGCAATTAATTGTATTTTTTTAATAAAATTTTCATTTTTAATAAATGAGAATTCATGTATTTTTACTTATAATTGAATTTAGAGTTCAGTCACAAAATTTGAGTTTAGAGTTGAACTAATTTAGAATGAAATATATATAAGTAATAATGATAATCGCAAAGTTAATATATTTAATATCAAAATACATCAATTTTTTTCGTTTTAAAAAAATTGAATCATTTCATTATTTCACATATATTAAGAAAAATGTATAAATAAACAAAAGATTATATTTTTACGTTATTAAATTCTAACTCAATTGACAAATATCAATATTGTTATAT
>JBBPBS010001075.1:5007365-5026834 GCA_037974835.1 Cicer judaicum | reverse complement strand
AATTTATTTCTATTTTCCTCTTTTCATGCATAATATGAATATTTTGCAAATTTTAATAAAAGTAATGCAAGTGAGACCCCCAAATGAATTTATTTTTTATTTTCCTCTTATTTTTAATGAATTTATTTTATAAAATTAATTTTAATTAAAAGTGAGTTGAATATTAAATAATTTATATTTAAATTGAACAATAAATTTAAAATTAAAATCAATTGTAGAAGACAAAAGCTACAAATTCTAATTTTTCATAGAATCAATTCTAAAAATAAATTAATAATACACAAAAACGTCTAACATGTAGAAATCAATTCTACATCTATATAGTTCCAAATCTTCAATTAATTTATATGTAGCAAGTGTTCATGAAATTAATTAATATGTTTCTTCCTCATATATAATTTATAGACCGTCAATGGATGGCTTAATAACAGTAATAAATAGTACATTGTAAAATATAGTAAAGAGAACAAGTCATATTACAATAATTTAAATTCGATATTATTACGTTAAAATTTAAATTCGAGTATTTTTGAACTATTCATAATTTAATAATTTGTTAAAAAAAATCATTTAATAACTTCTGTTAATTTTATTATAGGAAATTAACTATTGTTACTACCGAAGTTATTGACAATATCTAAAAATGAGATGAAAAACATACATGAAATTGAACATCACTACCTTTAAATCTCAATCTCCACATCTCTCAAGTTTCCATAAAATAACTTGTTCATTCACTAAGATACTTAAATTAATTAAGAGGACAATAGTTTAGATAAAAACTATTAATATAGAAGCCATATTACCATAATTTGTTTTACAAAAATTCCCAGTAATGCTTTATGTACACAAATAATGTTAATCTCCCAAAATGTGAAAAATCAACAAGAATTAGTAATTTCAGACACAAATAACCTTGGGTGATATGTCATAACAAAAAGATTCTCAAGTTAACTCAAAATGTGCCGGAATCAATCACAATTTAAGTGTCAAACTCCTTTCCTTACAAAAGTACAAATTCATTACCATGGAATTATGATGTCACATTTCACGTAGGCCCTCATGAAGAAAACAAGTCAAGTGGTAGCTCAAGGCCTAATTATGATGTCACATTTGTGGGTCTCGTATGAAGAAACCAAAATTGTCTACTACATTTTTTATGTTTGAAAAAGTCATGCTAGAAGGGGGCTTTTGTAAAACTAGGAAAATTGCGATAATTACATGAGAAGAATGATATATATGTGTTGAGATATATACCTAGCAAGGTTGATAAGGATAGAGTTGCAAAATACAAAAAGGAGAACAATATGGCTCACCTATAAAATCGAGCACCAAATGCAGAGAAGATTATCATTTGTGACATCAGAGAAAGCTTTCACACTGCATGAATGATATATGTTGATCAAGTGGATGTCACTGAATAAGATCATGTTGATGATGATGCTTTCAATTCTACGTACCCTTGTCCTCCATACACAAGTCTTAAGAATTGAAAGATTATTGATGATGATGATGATGATAATGATAATGACGCTTTCATTTTTCATCATCACTTCAATTACCCACTTGACCAACAATCATCGCCGATTATCGCCAACAATTTACCACTACCTTCTTCTTCGTTGCCTACCATATTTGTGATATTTGCTTCAAGTTATGTTAACATAAATTGTGATAACTTGATAATTGTAAAACTTGTTTTTATCTTTAATAAATTAATAATTATACAAAAATTATTTTAAAGTGGTTAATTAGATGTGACATCGTTTTAATCTTTAAGCATTTATAACACAAGTTGTACAACTTGGTAGTTTTAAAGCTAACTTTCATAGTCAAAATTATAAAATTGTTCTTCAAGGAATTAACTATATGAGACATCTTTTAGTATTTGAGTTTTTAAGACTTAAGTTTTACATCTTGATAATCTTAAAACAAACATTTTACAAAAAAAATTCAACAACAAAACAAGTTTTCTTTAAAAAAACAATCAACAAATCTCTATTTTCTATCCAAGAAGTATGTAGTTTTGACTTCTCTATTGCACTCATAGATATGTAGGAGCACGAAAAAATAATTTGTAAACATTGACAATACATAACTAATATTTTGGGGCCATGTGCAGTTGTCCAATTGCACGGACTTGGGGTCGACCCTAAATTTAGTTATGATCAAAATAGTGAATAGTTAAACTACATGGTTAACTGTATTTTTAAATATAATTTAAATTAATCATCTATTCAACTAAATTTGTGAAACATAGATGTCCATAAAATTATATTTCCATGAAATATTTTGTAATTAATTAATTCTACACGCCTGCAATAAACCTACAATGACGTGATATTCACATTCAAAATTATTTAATGTAATTTTAATATTGACCCAGTCTGTAATCAATTATTGATCATGATAATTACTCACCACCATACTATAGTGCTTTACCTCACCATCTAATTCACCCTATACAATAATTTTTTAATAAACTTTTGTTTACCATTAAGAATTATCAACAACATTACTGTAATGAATCAATCACACAAATGTAATGCACAACGATGTGACTAGTCCTTCACATCCGCAATTGCTTTGCATAGCCACTCAAGAGTTTACAAGGAAAAAAAAAACCA
Source organism: Cicer judaicum (assembly GCA_037974835.1). Taxonomy (NCBI): domain Eukaryota; kingdom Viridiplantae; phylum Streptophyta; class Magnoliopsida; order Fabales; family Fabaceae; genus Cicer; species Cicer judaicum. The sequence goes on along the minus strand of JBBPBS010001075.1, from coordinate 5,024,207 downwards.
GTAGCAACACAATGTGTAACATGTGACAATATATTTCCATCTGTCACATCTTGGGTTGCTCATATGCATAAACATCTTAGAGTGGAATTTAATCCACAATATCCATTGGGACAAAAACGTCCCGATGAATGACCTATAAATGCAAAATGTCCACGTTGTGATGTCATTATTTCATTTGTGAACTTCCCCATCACGTGAGGCATTGTCGAACTAATTTAAATTATTAGAATCATTAGGGATCTATTGAAATAGAAAAACAATCTATATAATAATTAAATATTTTATTTATTAATTGTATTAGTTTCGAAATTATTTCCTTCTTATTTATTAATTGTTGAATGTTCTTACGTTTCATTATATATTTATTAATTACTAGTGCTCTAGGATATTGTTTATTCTTTGAGCTTATTTTTACCTATACTTTTTGGAATTAACCACGTGTGCTTAATTTTTTAGATAAAAAGTAAATTGAATAATATTTCATGACAAAAAAATAGTATGATATATTATCATTTTTGAAAATGTATATTTATTAATTAACATTTTATTTTATCTCAATAACAATGGTTTATTTTAGAAATTCTCATAAAGATGAAATCAAATAATATTTTTTTATAAATAGAAAAAAAAACATTTTCACATACTAAATTTAATCAGTTCTTTAATTAGTTTTCTTCATGTTGATAATATGATCTTTTTTGTTCTTTTGAATCCCGTCCATGGAGTATCATTGACATAGAAAACTAAAGTACTAAGGAGTAGGGCTATGTATGGTTGGTATTTTTTAAATACCAAATCATATTGATTTTTAAACTAATATATAAATTTAGATTCATCACTAAATCTACTATTTGGTTTAAAACCTGTTATAAAACCGATTCTAAAATTAGTTATGGTTAAATAACCGATTTTTAGTTAAGCAATCGATTTCAAAAAAAAAAAAATTAAAATCAATTTTTTTTCAAAACCAGTTAAAATTTTATTATTTTTCATATTTATTTTTAAAATAATCATTTATTCATAGTTTAAAAACTGGTTAATAAAAACAATTCGATTATACATATTTAAAAATCAATTATTTTTGCAAAAATGAAAGTTTAATGAAAAACATACATCAACCATACAATTGCTTTCTCTTCTGATTAAAAATGAAGATAATCAATTGCTTATAATAATTCTTTTTTAAAATTGATTTTTATTAACTTCATTAAGACCATCGATTCAAATTCATAATAATTCAATAAATTATTTATCACTAAAATCGTAGAAAGTACAAACACTAGAATGTTTCTTCGAATAAATTTAACCATAATAAAACGTTAAAAATACAAACACTTAAAAGTTTGCATCCAACACTAAGATGGACACCACCACCACAAGATTTATTAAATTCAAAATATCTAATGGATTTAATATATTAAGTTTTGTCTTGAGCATTTATAATTAAGTAAGTTTGAGCAATTAATATCTAAATCTCAATATCATTTCCAACATAACATATTAATGCAACATTCTGAAGAAAAAAAAATTATCCTTTAAAAATCAGTCATTTAAGAAATTATACTTAAAAAAATATTTAGTCTATCATATTTTAGTCTTCCTCAATAAATAATAAATATCTTAATTCATTAACTAGTTATCATACAATATGATTGGTTAGTAATAAGTAATTGATTTAATGAAGTTAGTAATAAATTATCGGAGAACATTGCTGGAAGGTGGAAGGTCGGTGGGGTGATTTTAAAATCAGAATTATTTTTGAGTTTTGAGGATTTAGGGTGTTTGAAAGTTGAGTTGATAAAAACCAAATTCAAACATAAAACATAAATGGGTTTCTAACCGGATGATAAATATACCTAATTATAACTATATTATTTTAATAATATTTAAAATAGATTTAGATCTGATATTAAATTTGGGTCTCGTAACTTGATTTTTCGCACAACCCTATTGTTGTCTACTTCTTTAATTAAGTTTAAAATATAAAAACTATATAGTTTTTTTAGTTATGAATAAAAGTATATAGATTTTGAACTATAATAATTTACCACATCAACATCAAATCACTAAGTAAACACTTTTAATATCATTGAATTCAAAAGGAAAAATATATTATGATCTCTTTTTTTTATGAAATATGAAACACATCTAAACTTAGATGACATTGTGTTAAAAAAAAAAACATAAATGACTATAATATTATTTTTGTAAAATATAAAAACATATGTATTTTATTAATTAAAAACTACGAAATATTTATATAATTTAATTATGATAAAATTTACCATATTTTCTATAAAAAAAATACACAATAACAAAAAATATACAGATGTACATAGTACAAATGCATGATGCATTTAAATTACTTGATAATATATTTTATCAAATTTTTATTATGCAATAGTTTTCCTATGAGCGTCTCTAATAGAACAATCATGTGTACAATCACACATGATATTTAAATAGATCATATGCGAGCGTCTCCTGTTTTATTATATTTTAATATTAATTTTAATAAAACATAAACATCCAATCGAACACCATAAAAATTGTATAAAATGAATTTTAAAAATACTTTTATATCATCACATTTCAAAAATAATTTATGATTAAATCATAAATATTCAATATTTGAAATATTAAAATAATTAAATTTGAAATTGTAGAATTTATTGACACTATTATTTTTACAATTTTATACATAACTCCAAAAAACAATTAAAATTTGAAAGATTTTTGTTTTTGTCGATTTTTAGAAACTACAAATTTTTTAAGAGATAATAAAATAAAATCTACATTGTTATAAAAGAAATTGCTACATGGATAAAAATATATTGCCAAAATTATTAAACAAAAATATCCATCAACTTTTTTTATTTTTATGTATTTTAATAATAAAACGAAAACAAGTTATACAATGTTTTCCTCCATCAAGATATTGGAAGAGTTTTTGTTATGGAAAATCTGAATGTTGATGGAAATGTTGTCAAACTTAATACAGATGCTTTAGGTTGGACTCAATTTTTTAGAAGAAGCCTTATCTTTTTTGGGGTATACCGAAGCTACATAGGAAGTCATTGAGACTTCTTTCCGAAAATTGAAAATTGAAAATGTTGTCTTTGTGGATCTCGTATGAAGAAATCAAAATTGTCTACTACATTTTTTATGTTTGAAAAAGTCATACTAGAAAAGGGGGGTTTTTGTAAAATTAGGGAAATTGCTAGAATTACATGAGAAGAATGGTATATATGGGTTGGGATATATACCTAGCAAGGTTGACAAGGATAGAGTTGCAAAATACAAAAAGGAGAACAATTTGGCTCACCTATAAAATCGAGCACCAAATGCAGAGAAGATTTTCATTTGTGACATCAGAGAAAGCTTTCACAATGCATGAATGATATATGTTGATCAAGTGGATGTCACTAAATAAGATCATGTTGATGATGATGCTTTCAATTCTACGTACCCTTGTCCTCCATATACAAATCTTAAGAATTGAAAGATTATTGATGATGATGATGAAAATGATAATGACGCTTTCATTTTTCATCATCACTTCAATTACCCACTTGACCAACAATCATCGTCGATCACCGCCAACAGTTTACCACTACCTTCTTCTTCGTTGCCTACCACATGTCTGTGCCACTCTCATATTTGTTTTGTTCTCTATCTCTTTAACACACTACTTCATATTTGTTTGTTGAAGATTATGATTTCACGTTTGAAATAAAATGATGCATTTTATTTGCTTACAATTAAAGATGAGACCTTTTAGTTATTCTTAAGTTGATTTATTGAAAGTTGAACTTTCTATACCTGTTATGTTGCACATAGTAGGTGCCAGTCGTTTCGATATGTGTGGTACTAGTTCACCATATTGCATTTATATATTTATTAAATCATTAAATCTTAAAAAAATCAAAAAAATAAAATAAAATAAAATCTTGCTTCAAGTTTTGTTAACATAAATTGTGATAACTTGATAATTGTAAAACTTGTTTTTATCTTTAATAAATTAATAATTATACAAAAATTATTTTAAAGTGGTTAATTAAATGTGACATCTTTTTAATCTTTAAGCGGTTATAACACAAGTTGTAAAACTTGGTAGTTTGAAAGCTAACTTTCATAGTCAAAATAATAAAATTGTTCTTATAGGAATTAACTATATGAGACATCTTTTAGTATTTGAGTTTTTAAGACTTAAGTTTTACATCTAGATAATCTTAAAACAAATATTTTACAAAAAAATATCCACAACAAAACAAGTTTTCTTTAAAAAACAATTAACAAATCTCTATTTTCTATCCAAGAATTATGTAGTTTTGAGTTCTCTATTGCACTTGTAGATATGCAGGAGCACGAAAAAATAATTTGTAAACATTGATAATACATAACTAATATTTTGGGGCCATGTGCGGTTGTCCAATTGCACGGGCTTTGGGTCGACCCGAAATTTAGTTATGATCAAAATAGTTAATAGTTAAACTACATGGTTAACTGTATTTTTAAATATAATTTAAATTAATCATTTATGCAACTAAATTTGTGAAACATAGATGTCCATAAAGTTATATTTCCATAAAACATTTTGTAATCAATTAATTCTACACGCCTTCAATAAACCTACAATGACGCCTTCAATAAACCTTCAATTGTGCAGATGTACATAGTACAAATGCGTAATGCATTTAAATTACTTGATAATATATTTTATCAAAATATTATGGTGCAGTAGTTTTCCTAAGAGCGTCTCTAATAGAACAATCATGTGTACAATCACACATGATGCTTAAATAGATCATATGCGAGCGTCACCTGTTTTATTATATTTTAATATTAATGTTTAATAAATACTTAAGCATCCAATCAAACACCATAAAAAATGTATAAAATGAATTTTAAAAATACTTTTATATCATCACATATTAAAAATAATTTTCGTTTAAATCATAAATATTTAATGTTTGAAATATTAAAATAATTAAATTTTAAATTGTAGAATTTATTGACACTATTATTTTTGCAATTTTATAAATAAATCCGAAAAACAATTAAAATTTGAAAGATTTTTGTTTTTGTCGATTTTTAGAAAGTACAAATTTTTTAAAAGATAATAAAATTAAATCTACATTGTTATAAAAGAAATTACTACGTGGATAAAAAATATATCAGCAAAATTATTAAACAAAAACATCCATCAACTTTTATTTTTTATTTTATTATTTTTATGTATTTTAATAATAAAACGAAAACAAGCTATACAATGTTTTCCTCCATCAAAGATATTGGAAGAGTTTTTGTTATGGAAAATGTTGTCAAACTTAATACAGATGCTTTAGGTTGGACTCAATTTTTTGAAATTTTTGAGTGTCTTTATCTAGATGTTGTAAGTTTTTTTTACTTTCAAGCTCAAACATTCCTCGACAAATCGCTTTTTGTATCCACCATCAAGGGAATAGATATCTGACGCACTCCAAACATTCTTGCTATGATACTCAACCTTCCCACTGAAGAACCTGCCATCTTTGGGAGTAACTAGTACTCCACTTTAAATTTAAACAAGATAGAGGTGCTCTCTGATTTTTTTCAGGAAGGATCCACTTGTTATCTCTCCACACTAAAACCCTTTCCTAAGTTATTCAATAGCATCAGTCCACATGCCATTCTTCCTCACTGTGGAAACCCATCAGTATGTGACTGATAATGATGCATTAATCATTCACCACCTTCTCAACTGCCAACAGATCAATCTCCCCTATGTTATCCTCCATCACATGATCACAATCGCTACTAAAGATTACAAGAAAAACACTATCCCTTATGGAATGGTTTTAACCAAAGCCTTTAGCCATTTCCACATACCTCTCACCAATGAAAAGTCACTTATCAAAATCTCCAAATTTTCCTCCAAAAACATCTATCACATGAAGAAAACCTCATCTAAAAATATTCCCACTCCCATCTTTCCACCAAAAATTCTTAATAGAAAACGCTCGCAAGGAAGAGAGTTGCAACACATAAACCAGTTTCACCATCTCCTTCTACTGATTCAGAACCAGAAGCAGTCACTCAAACTGCTCAAAAACGTTTTCCACCAAATCAAAAACGTTCTCCGGAACAACCCATCAATCTTCCTACTTTCTTCGTTTTTCCTCAACCATCCACTTTATCCTCAACAGACTTCCTATCTTACTCACAAACCCTCCACTCTCCACCACATGACTTGTGTACATTACTTCCTAACGATCATATCATCACCATGTCTCCTATTTTCATTTCACCACAAAAAACCAATTCCTCCATTTTTGGAATAAGTTAGTTTTTAGTCTTTCTCGACACTCTTGGCCCATCCATCAACCAACAATCTTTATCTGATCCCTTACCCCTAGTGGCTACCTCTTTTACCACTCCTCCATCTATTTGTGCCTCCCTCATTCCCTCGACCACGACCATTGCTACCACTCCTCCTACCACCACTCATCCTCTTACTGCCCCTCCCAAGGTTGAACCATCAAACACTGAAATAATGGATGCCCTTCAAACCATTTTGGCACGCCAAACTTAGTAGGATAAAGAAACTACTTTACTACGGACTTGGGTAATAGAGCAGTTTGCTCCTAAGCTAGGATTAAGTCCTCTTCCTTTTTATCCTCCTCATTCTCAGCCAATTCCTGATCCTTCCAAATCTTTTTCATTTGAAGGCCCCTCCCCGTCATTGGCTAAATAGGCGTTCTTTTCTCCTACCTTTTTGTATGACAAATGAGGAGAATTAAGTTTAGTTTTACATATTATGATTAATAGTTAGAAGACCTTTTGTATATGTTTTGAAGCTGAAGTTGTGTATCTATTGAATATATCAATGAAATATTCTTTATGCCGAAACCGTGTATCTTGATGCATTATTCTCTGTCAAAATTAAATATTGCATAAATTGAGGGAGAGCTTTTAAGCTCTTCTAAATTAAAATGAGTAAGAATTAAAATCTAAATTAACATGTTTGTCATCATAAAAAAAAGGGAGATTGTTAAGACAAACTCTCAATTTAAGCTTTGATGATAATAAACAAAGGTTAATTAAGAATTTTAATTATGATTATCTAATTAAAAAAAAAGGATGAAGTGCTTGATGTGTTTAAAGGCTTCATATTGATGGCAGAAAAACAAAGTGGTTGTGATCTTAAAGTGATTAGGACAGATGAAGAAGGTGAATACAAATCTCACGAGTTTCACAAGTTTTGTGAAAAACAAGAAATTGTATATGAAGTGACTGCACCATATATACCTCAACTCAATGGTGCTGCAGAAATGAGAAATATGACCATGTTGAACCTGGAAAAGAGCTAAAAGGAAAGAAAATATCTCACAAATTTTGGGGAGAAATAGTGTCAACTGCTTATCTATATATTGAATAGATGCCCCACCAAAAGACTTGGTACTAAAACACTTAAAGAAGCATGATCTATAAGAAGGCCTAATGTGAGTCGTCTAAGAGTGTTTGGTTCACTGTATTTTAGACATGTGTCTACTCAAAACAGAAGAAATTTGGATGACAGGGCTGAGTAGATGGTGTTGTTGGGATATGACTCAACTGGGGCTTATAAACTCTATGATCTAAACAAAGAGATAGTGGATTTTGATCTAAACTCTATGATCTAAAATCAAAATAAAGTCTAATGGTGAGATTGCAAAGTAAGACTTGTAGCTAAAGAATTCATGCAAAGGCTTGGACTAGACTATGATGAAGTGTATGCACCAGTTGCCAAAATTGAAATTATAAGACTGGCAGTGTCAATGGCTAGCTATAAAGGCTGGATTATGTATCAATTAGATGCAAAGTCAGCTTTCCTCAATGGATCATTGGAAGAAGAAGTCTATGTGAGACAGTCACCAGGATATGAGATAAAGGGCAAAAAAAAAAAAAAACAATGTATACAGTCTAAGAAAATCCTTATATGGCTTGAAGCAAGCCTCCAGGGATTGGAATGAACAACAATTTGAAAAGTGTGTGAATGAGCATGGAGTCTATGTTAAAAGGTTAGCAACCCTACCTACACTACTAATATGTCTCTACGTTGATGACTTATTAGTAATTGGTCATGATGAAGTTGAGATAGATCAATTCAAGACCAAAATGAAAAAAGAATTTGAAATGTCAAATCAGGCAATATTGTCTTATTTCCTTGGAATTGAGTTTGTTGCCATGAAGAATGGGATATTCATGCACCATAAGAAGTATGCCACTGATGTATCGAAGAGGTTTAACATGCAAGATTGCAATGGCACAAGCATTCCTCCAGAAGCAAGGTGCGACACTATCAAAAGAAGGAGATGAAGAGTTGATTGATCCCATGATGTTCAAGCAAATGGTAGGATCATTGAGGTATTTATGTAATACAAGACTTGACATAACTTATATTGTTGAATTGATTAGTAGATACATGAACCTAGAGCATCTCACTACTTGGCATCAAAGAAGATATTGAGATACATCAAAGGAACTAGTGAATATATATCTTAGGAGTTTAAATGAAAGTGAAGTTGAATTGATTGGATATACAAATGTTGGATTGGTGTGGAGACAAGGATGATAGGAAAAGCACCACGGCTATGTATTCATGATAAATACGACACCAATTTCATGGTGTTCAAAGAAGCAAATCATAGTAGTTTTATCCACATGTGAAGCTGAGTATGTGGTTGCATGAATGAGAGCTTGTCAAGCTCTATGGCTGGCAGAACTGATGATTGAGATGAGATTGAGGGATGAAGGACCATTGAAGATAATGATTGACAACAAATCAGCAATAGACTTAGCCAAACATCCAATTGCTCATGGAAGAAGCGAGCATATTATAACATTATTTCATTTCTTAAGAGACCAAGTGATCAAAGAAAATTAAAACTGAAGCATTATCGTACAAGTGATAAAAAAGTAGACATTCTCACAACGACATTGAAGAGATTGAAGTTTCAAGAAATGAAAAGCAAGCTTGGAGTAACATATTTAAATCATTTTGAATTAGAAAGAATGTTGAATATGTAATTCATAATGATAGATAAAGGTTATTAAAATAATTAGAGGTTGTTAGAAGCTGCTAAGAGATGCTAATAGTTTGTTATGATGTCAATGTAACAAGTGTTTGATATAAGTACTTAGTATAAGCTCAGTTTCTTGTACAACAAGAAATAACATAATTTGATTCTTTCAATTCATTTCTTCTTCATTCCTAATCCTCTCGACTTAATCATTACAAATTCAAATGTTATAACAAGATTTTGATAGTAAGTGTTATAAGAAAATAAATAAATTTTGTGTTATTGATTATAAAATTAATAAAATTCACAACTAAGTCAATATAACTAACTTTAAAATAATTTCAATCAACAAATAATAAAACTTTAATATTTAAGCAATTATTGTTTAATAACTTACACAAATAGACATTTTGTCAAAAAAAAAAAAACTTATACGAATGAATGTTAATCTTAGTGAGACAAACCAAAAGAAATACAAAGTTAAGGAATTGAAGTTTTCCTTTACAACAACAATACCTCGCAAGAGAGATGATTCAATAATTTTTATTTTAAATCATTAATGATTCAATAATGAATTCACATTCATCTACTATAACAAAGGAAAGATGCTAACACATATGTAACACATTAAGAATACAAATTTTGGACATGTAAAAACACAACAGAAAATTTGAGTTATCGACGGAAAATTTGAGTTACCTACCACATGTCTGTGCCACTCTCATATTTGTTTTGTTCTCTATCTTTTTAACATACTGCTTCATTTTTGTTTGTTGATGCTTATGATTTCACGTTTGAAATAAAATGATGCATTTTATTTGTTTACAATTAAAGATGAGACCTTTCAGTTATTGTTAAGTTGCTTTATTGAAAGTTGAACTGTCTATACCTGTTATGCTGCACATAGTAGGTGCCAGTCGTTTCAATTTGTGTGGTACTAGTTCATCATATTGCATTTATATTTTTATTAAATCATTAAATCTTCAAAAAAATCAAAAAAAATAAAATAAAATAAAATCTTGCTTCAAGTTATGTTAACATAAATTGTGATAACTTGATAATTGTAAAACTTGTTTTATCTTTAATAAAATTATAATTATACAAAAATTATTTTAAAGTGGTTAATTAGATATGACATCTTTTTAATCTTTAAGAAGTTATAACACAAGTTGTACAACTTGGTAGTTTTAAAGCTAACTTTCATAGTCAAAATTATAAAATTGTTCTTAAAGGAATTAACTATACGAGACATCTTTTAGTATTTGAGTTTTTAAGACTTAAGTTTACATCTTGATAATCTTAAAACAAACATTTTACAAAAAAAATTCAGCAACAAAACAAGTTTTCTTTAAACAACAATCAACAAATCTCTATTTTCTATCCAAGAAGTATGTAGTTTTGAGTTCTCTATTACACCCGTAGATATGTAGGAGCATGAAAAAATAATTTGTAAACATTGACAATACATAACTAATATTTTGGGGCCATGTGCGGTTGTCCAATTGCACGGACTTTGGGTCGACCCTAAATTTAGTTATGATCAAAATAGTGAATAGTTAAACTACATGATTAACTGTATTTTTAAATATAATTTAAATTAATCATCTATTCAACTAAATTTGTGAAACATAGATGTCCATAAAATTATATTTCCATAAAATATTTTGTAATTAATTAATTAATTCTACACGCCTTCAATAAACCTACAATGACGTGATATTCACATTCAAAATTATTTAATGCAATTTTAATATTGACCCAGTCTGTAATCAATTATTGATCATGATAAATTATTCACCACCATACTATAAATTTGTGCTTTACCTCACCCTCTAATTCACCCCATACAATAATTTTTTAATTAACTTTTGTTTACCATTAAGAATTACCAACAACATTACTACAATGAATCAATCACACAAATGTAATGCACAAGGATGTGACAAGTCCTTCAAATCCGCAATTGCTTTGCATAGCCACTCAAGAGTTCACAAGGAAAAACCAAAACCAGTAGCAACACAATGTGTAACATGTGGCGATATATTTCCATCTGTCACATCTTGGGCTGCTCATATGCATAAACATCCTAGAGTGGAATTTAATCCACAATATCCATTGGGACGAAAACGTCCCGATGAATGACCTATAAATGCAAAATGTCCATGTTGTGATGTCATTATTTCATTTGTGAACTTCCCCATCACGTGAGGCATTGTCGAACTAATTTAAATTGTTAAACTCGTTAGGGATCTATTGAAATAGAAAAATGATCTATATAATAATTAAATATTTTATTTATTAATTGTAGTAGTTTGGAAATTATTTCCTTCTTATTTATTAATTGTTGATTGTTCTTAGGTTTCATTATATAGTTATTAATTACTAGTGCTCTAGGACATTGTTTATGAAAGTAAAGTATGTATATAAATATAAAATAAAATAAATTGCTTTGTGTAGTTTTTTGTTTGAATTATGTTATCATTTTTTATCTGTTGCGCTTTATTCTTTAAGCTTTATTTTTACCTATACTTTTTGAAATTAATCATGTGTGCTTAATTTTTTAACAATGTAATACTCTATATGGATTATTTATTTAATTTTTTGGATAAAAAGTAATGTGAATAATATTTTATGACAAAAAATAGTATGATATATTATCATTTTTGAAAATGTATATTTTTTATTAACATTTTATTTTATCTCAATAACAATGGTTTATTTTAGACATTCTCATAAAGTTGAAATCAAATAATATTTTTTTATAAATAGAAAGAAAAAACATTTTTACATACTAAAGTTAATCAGCTCTTTCATTAGCTTTCTTGTTCTTTTGAATCCCGTTCAATTTAGATTCATCACTAAATCTATTATTTGGTTTAAAACTAATTATAAAATCGATTTTAAGACTTTAAAATTGATTTTTAGTTAAGCAATCGATTTCAAAAAAAAATTAATTTTAAAATCGATTTTTTCTCAAAATCAGTTAAAATTTTGTTATTTTTCATATTTATTTTTTAAAAAATCATTTATTCATAGTTTAAAAACGGGTTAATAAAAACAAATCGATTATACATATTTAAAAATCAATTATTTTTGCAAAAATGAAAGTTCAATGAAAAACATATATCAACCATACAATTGCTTTCTCTTGTGATTAAAAGTGAACATATTCAATTACTTATAATAATTTTTTATTAAAATTGATTTATTATTAACTTCATTAAAACCATCAATTCTGATTCATAATAATTCAATAAATTGTTTATTACTAAAATCGTAGGAAGTACAAACACCTTGAAAGTTTGCATCCAACACTAAGATGGACACCACCACCACAAGATTTATTAAATTTAAAATATCTAATGGACTTAATATATTAAGTTTTGTCTTGAGCATTTATACTTAAGTAAGCTTGAGCAATTAATATCTAAATCTCAATATCATTTCCAACATAACATACTAATGTAAAATTTTGAAGAAAAAAAATTTCCTTTAAAAATCAGTCATTTAAGAAGTTATACTTAAAATATTTAGTCTATCATATTTTAGTCTTCCTCAATAAATATTAAACATCTTAATTCATTAACTAGTTATCATACAATATGATTGGTTAGTAATAAGTAATTGATTAAATGAAGTTAGTAATAAATTATAGGAGAACATTGCCGGAAGGTGGAAGGTCGATGGGTGATGTTAAAATCAGAATTGTTTTTGAGTTTTGAGGATTTAGGGTGTTTGAAAGTTGAGTTGATAAAAACCAAATTCAAACATAAAACATAAGTGGGTATCTAAGCACATGATAAATATATCGAATTATAACCATATTATTTTTGTAATATTTAAGATGGATTTAGATTTGATTTTAAATTTGGGTCTTGTAACTGGATTTTTTGCACTACCCTATTAAGGAGAAGTTGTCGACTTCTTTAATTAAGTTTAAAATATAAAAATTATATAATTTTTTTAATTATGAATAAAAGTATATAGTTTTTGAACTATAATGATTTACCACATCAACATCAAATCACTAAGTAAACACTTTTAATATCGTTGAATTAAAAAGGAAAAATATATTATGACCTCTTATTTTTATGAAATATAAAACACATCTAAACTTAAATGACATTGTGTTAAAAAAAGAAAAACATAAATGACTATAATATTATTTTTGTAAAATATAAAAAACATATGTATTTTATTAATTAAAAACTTGAAAATATTAATATTATTGAATTCAAATATATGATTTAATTATAATAAAATTTAAGCTAAATTATATCCGTGATCCCTTAACTTAATTTCAGGTAACGTTTTAGTCCTTTATCTTTTTTTTTTTCCAAGTTGGTCCTTTATTTTAATTTTAAGTGACAATTTCATATTTTATGTTTTAAAATTTCGACAATGTTATTCTTTTTTGTACAAAAATTCAAAAAATTCATCAAAATTTTCAACCAAAACCCATTAAATTAATAATCATCTTCAATATAATGCAAATTTTATCAAATTCATGACTCAAATAATCAAATACAATCATATTTTCATCTCTAACAACATCAAATAAAGAATGAAAATATGAGTTTATTTCAAGATTTAAGATATGAATTTGATTAAATTTGTATTTTATTGAAGATGATAATGAATTTTATGGGTTTTGGTTGAAAAATTTGATGTTTTTTTTGAATTTTTGTAAAAAAAGGAAAACATTATTGAAATTTTAAAACATAAAATATCAAATTGTCACTTAAAATTAAAATAAAAGACCAACTCAGGAAAAAAAAAAAGATAAAAGACTAAAACATTACCTAAAATTAAGTTAAAGAATCACATATTAATTTAACTTAAAATTTATCATCTTTTCTGACATTAAATACGAAGAAAAAAAAATTGTGCAGATGTACATAGTACAAATGCGTAATGCATTTAAATTACTTGATAATATATTTTATCAAAATATTATTGTGCAGTAGTTTTCCTAAGAGCGTCTCTAATAGAACAATCATGTGTACAATCACACATGATGCTTAAATAGATCAACAACATTACTACAATGAATCAATCACACAAATGTAATGCACAAGGATGTGACAAGTCCTTCAAATCCGCAATTGCTTTGCATAGCCACTCAAGAGTTCACAAGGAAAAACCAAAACCAGTAGCAACACAATGTGTAACATGTGGCGATATATTTCCATCTGTCACATCTTGGGCTGCTCATATGCATAAACATCCTAGAGTGGAATTTAATCCACAATATCCATTGGGACGAAAACGTCCCAATGAATGACCTATAAATGCAAAATGTCCACGTTGTGATGTCATTATTTCATTTGTGAACTTCCCCATCACGTGAGGCATTGTCGAACTAATTTAAATTGTTAAACTCGTTAGGGATCTATTGAAATAGAAAAATGATCTATATAATAATTAAATATTTTATTTATTAATTGTAGTAGTTTGGAAATTATTTCCTTCTTATTTATTAATTGTTGATTGTTCTTAGGTTTCATTATATAGTTATTAATTACTAGTGCTCTAGGACATTGTTTATGAAAGTAAAGTATGTATATAAATATAAAATAAAATAAATTGCTTTGTGTAGTTTTTTGTTTGAATTATGTTATCATTTTTTATCTGTTGCGCTTTATTCTTTAAGCTTTATTTTTACCTATACTTTTTGAAATTAATCATGTGTGCTTAACTTTTTAACAATGTAATACTTTATATGGATTATTTATTTAATTTTTTGGATAAAAAGTAATGTGAATAATATTTTATGACAAAAAATAGTATGATATATTATCATTTTTGAAAATGTATATTTTTTATTAACATTTTATTTTATCTCAATAACAATGGTTTATTTTAGACATTCTCATAAAGTTGAAATCAAATAATATTTTTTTATAAATAGAAAGAAAAAACATTTTCACATACTAAAGTTAATCAGCTCTTTCATTAGCTTTCTTGTTCTTTTGAATCCCGTTCAATTTAGATTCATCAGTAAATCTATTATTTGGTTTAAAACTAGTTATAAAACCGATTTTAAGACTTTAAAATTGATTTTTAGTTAAGCAATCGATTTAAAAAAAAAATTAATTTTAAAATCGATTTTTTCTCAAAATCAGTTAAAATTTTGTTATTTTTCATATTTATTTTTTAAAAAATCATTTATTCATAGTTTAAAAACGGGTTAATAAAAACAAATCGATTATACATATTTAAAAATCAATTATTTTTGCAAAAATGAAAGTTCAATAAAAAACATATATCAACCATACAATTGCTTTCTCTTGTGATTAAAAGTGAACATATTCAATTGCTTATAATAATTTTTTATTAAAATTGATTTATTATTAACTTCATTAAAACCATCGATTATGATTCATAATAATTCAATAAATTGTTTATTACTAAAATAGTAGGAAGTACAAACACCTTGAAAGTTTGCATCCAACACTAAGATGGACACCACCACCACAAGATTTATTAAATTTAAAATATCTAATGGACTTAATATATTAAGTTTTGTCTTGAGCATTTATACTTAAGTAAGCTTGAGCAATTAATATTTAAATCTCAATATCATTTCCAACATAACATACTAATGTAACATTTTGAAGAAAAAAAATTCCTTTAAAAATCAGTCATTTAAGAAATTATACTTAAAATATTTAGTCTATCATATTTTAGTCTTCCTCAATAAATATTAAATATGTTAATTCATTAACTAGTTATCATACAATATGATTGGTTAGTAATAAGTAATTGATTAAATGAAGTTAGTAATAAATTATAGGAGAACATTGCCAGAAGGTGGAAGGTCGGTGGGTGATGTTAAAATCAGAATTGTTTTTGAGTTTTGAGGATTTAGGGTGTTTGAAAGTTGAGTTGATAAAAACCAAATTCAAACATAAAACATAAGTGGGTATCTAAGCACATGATAAATATATCGAATTATAACCATATTATTTTTATAATATTTAAGATAGATTTAGATTTGATTTTAAATTTGGGTCTTGTAACTGGATTTTTCGCACTACCCTATTAAGGAGAAGTTGTCGACTTCTTTAATTAAGTTTAAAATATAAAAATTATATAATTTTTTTAATTATGAATAAAAGTATATAGTTTTTGAACTATAATGATTTACCACATCAACATCAAATCACTAAGTAAACACTTTTAATATCGTTGAATTAAAAAGGAAAAATATATTATGACCTCTTATTTTTATGAAATATAAAACACATCTAAACTTAAATGACATTGTGTTAAAAAAAGAAAAACATAAATGACTATAATATTATTTTTGTAAAATATAAAAAACATATGTATTTTATTAATTAAAAACTTGAAAATATTAATATTATTGAATTCAAATATATGATTTAATTATAATAAAATTTAGGCTAAATTATATCCGTGATCCCTTAACTTAATTTCAGGTAACGTTTTAGTCCTTTATCTATATTAGGAACAACTTATCCATTTGCTTTATGTTTAATTAAAAAGAAAGTCCACATAATCTATTCCAATTTCAAATATATTTATACAACATATATTCCATAAGATAAAAAAAAATTCAATTCAATTTTTAAATAAATTATTAGATTTTGAATTTTTATTTGTTACAATTAAATTACAATTTAGAAATTTTATTACATTATAATAAAAATATTTTTATTTTTAAATTTTTAAACTCAAATATATGTATGAATTATTATTTTAAAGCTTTTTCCAAAAAAATATTTTTGTAAACTTATGTTTCATTACATTAATTTTTGTACAAATGGTTTTA
>JBBPBS010001075.1:4950361-5006893 GCA_037974835.1 Cicer judaicum | reverse complement strand
TGATTTTTTTTTTAATTAAAATATAGGTTGAAATATAAATATGCAAATATAAAATAAAATTTTATATTTCCCATACTTGCAGGAAAAAAACACAGAGAAATATCTAAATTATTATATAAAGAATTTTAATACTCAGCCTTATATTATAACTTTATATAAAAAAACTATATTAGAACAACAACTTTTTAATGTCAATACACGTAAACCAATCATATATTATATTTTATCTATAGTTTTAATAAAAATAAATTAAATCCATTTATTCAAAAAAATGATAATATTAAT
The DNA here is from genome assembly GCA_037974835.1 of Cicer judaicum. Classification (NCBI taxonomy): domain Eukaryota; kingdom Viridiplantae; phylum Streptophyta; class Magnoliopsida; order Fabales; family Fabaceae; genus Cicer; species Cicer judaicum. The sequence continues at coordinate 5,006,608 of JBBPBS010001075.1, read as the reverse complement.
ATTTTAATTAAAAATTTATTTAAATATATAAAATAAATATAAAAAATATAAATTTAATTTTATAATAACAAATTCATCACGTACATTTAGACACGAGCTCCGTACAAGTATGATAAAATGTTGAAGTGGCACTCAAATGTGTTGGAGTGAGTTTAAATCCAAAAGTAGCCCTCTTTTTTGCACTAAATGTGCATAAATTTGGTCATTAGATGAAAGAAAAAAAATCAAACAAAAAGCACTTGAAAGTTGAAACGGGTTAGATTAGTTAGGTTTGTGTTTTGTCAAAGTTTAGATTTGTCCTTTTTCTCAACGAACATGGATAGTTTAAGACCGGAAAATAGAGACCAAAACAATCCATTCATGTCCAAACAAACTACCAACAGTTTTGGAACGAGAAAAATAATACTCCTATATAACATCGCACACCTAAACTCACTTTTCAAATGGATAAAATCAACATTTATAAGATTTCTTTTGACGAAATACTAATATCTAACATCACTCCATTAATCTCTTTTCAACATTAATTTATGTTTTGCGAATCTCATTCTCCATTATGTGAAATCCATTTTCAAAATAACAAGTACTGTGCATTATAAAACAATTTCTTTTCCCCTCAACGTATACCTGGTTAGCCAATTTGGAGGTAATTTTTTGGACAAACACATACAGATTAACCAATTCAAACGTGTATTTCAGCACTTTAGAGGGTGAAGAAACTGTTACATTATAAAGGATCGCTAGCATTTCTCATATCCTGGAATACAACCAGATGCCAACAGCCCCCAACAGTATTTTATACATATCCATAAATTCAATAATAATTAAATCATAGTAAATCATTAAGCAATTAACATCGTTCTATCATTAAGTCTTCCACATAATAACCATTTCCGACTGAGAATTTCTTGTCTTATCATGGAGAAAAAATTGGTAAGGCCACGGAATTTTAATTACATCAAGTTATGTGTTTATGTGCATACATTAACATTAGCATCACACTACAAAGTTGTACCCCCACCATCAGACATTAGAGATGCAGCAGCTGCCGCAGCAGTAGGAACAACACCAGTTGAAACGCCTGGTTTGGACAGATGGAGAAGCCTAAGAAATTTACAACAAAGAGTTGCATGTATCAATGATCAAATTCAACACGAAGAAACAAACCAAAAACATGATATGCCTCTACAGACTTAAAAAGTGTCGTCAGTCCACCAAAAATGATTACCGGCAACAAACTCTAATAACTTGGACAGCTGGATGATATTAGACAATGAAAACTTGAAGAGTAAGCCATACAAAATGAGTGAAATGAAATTTTAAAATCTCTGACCCATGGCCAATCACAAATGAAATTAACAAAACATTAATAGTGAAGTGACCGGTTACAAGCCACAATGTATACAAAGCTAGCAGCTCCAGCCTCAAGGTGAGAAAAAGGTTTGCAGTAAAAATATAGAAAATGTAGGAAAGAAAGAGATTCTTACGGGGCAAGGTATTCACAAAAGGATGACACAGCAGCAGCAACTTCAGTATAATTTTCAGCAGAAGCAGGCGCTGTCACTTCAACCATCTGTATTCCAGGTGTTACTGGCACTGCCTCGTCAGTTGCATGCAGCTTGAGCATTTTATTGACGGATGAAACTGTTACAGTGATTTGTGCCCCCCTATTGAACTGGAAGGAAAATCCCACCCTTAGCAGCTCATGGTCTAACTTGTACCCAAGTGTATAGAACATCCGAAGTACATTCTTGCTCACTTTGCTTTCCACCATTGTCCTAACCAGAACAGAGATTTGCTCAGCACCAGCACCCCTCATTGCACCACCTATATGTCTAACAGTCCTAACAAGTCATCAAGCACAAATTAAATGTGTATATATGGATGTGGAAAAAATTCTCACAAGGGATCAACCATAAAGTTGTACTGTTTACCATGAGGGTTCAGTTTGCTCTAGATCGCATAAAAGTCGAACCTCAGATGCTACTAGACCTAGAATGAAAATGAATAAAATTCTGATCAATTTGAGAAAAGATCAGAATATGAAAAACGCATGAAAACTGGACAGATACACTTGCTCAAGAAAACTAGACAAAAATATTGAGAGTTATTGAAGATTTGAAAACTTTTCATCTCCATACAGCAAAAGTGCTATGAAGATTAAAGAATAAACCTACATCTTAGACAACATTAAATTTATTTCATGTCATAGAACAGAAAGAGTAAATCAAGTAACTGTGACATGTAAAACTGTGAAAGGGGTGTATCAGCTCCTCTATCAGAAAGTAAAAAATGGAACATGAAGCATGCCATTTAGATGCTAGTCCACTGACCAACGGAAATGCTTAAATAAAAATATTGCTGCACACTGAGGCAAGCACTTTATACAGATTACACATCATGTGCATAAAACAATCAGAAAATATTAACCCATTTTATCTTACAGTGGCCTGCTGCCAATCAAGTTTGGTTATCAGGACCGCACTTTCTGGGGCTTACAGAGAATCCTGGTTGTTTCCTCATAATTTGAAGTAATTTACAAGATTGTACTTAGAGGCTTGGGAGGGAGTACATTGGGCAAGGTTTTGAGGAGAAGTGATATTTTACTGCACTGGTGGAGCTGTGTTTGAAACAGTTATGGAATATAATTGTTTATCTCTCTTTTCAATATCGTTCCTCTAACGAGCACTCTCAGGGGCTTGCTTTCTTAGACGAGTATGTAGTGCAATTGAAGACCTTATTTTAGTGATATCTATTTCTCGTAAAGTGTGTTACTTCATTTGTTTCTCCCAGGAGAATGATCCTTTTTCATTCTTCCTTAATAGTCAAATTACATTCATGTAAGGAAAAAAATAGAAGAAATATTGTTGGCTGCAGCATAACTTAAGTATTGGAAGAAAACACTCACCGAGATTTGGACCGTTCTTGAGACATATTTCATGGATCCTCAATCGTTCTCTTTGAACACCACATATCCCCTGAAGAAGAATCTCAAGGGCCTCAACATGCTGCAAAAGGTAAAAAAATATCAACTGTCAAGGTAGTCTGGGATACAGTCTTATCCTCATATAGGAACCCTTTAAGAATTGTAATATTAAGATGACACATCTTGATAATCTTAAAGCACAGCTCATGGATATATTGAGCAAGAGAAAGATGATGTGAACATGCTGTGAAAGATAACAAATCAACTGTCAAGTTCATCTTGAATACTGTCTTTCCCACATGAAAGTATCTCTTGAAAAAATGTAATATTAAGATAACACTTCTTGATAATCTTAAAAGGACAACTTATGGATATATTGAGCAAAAGAAAGATGAACTCATTCTTTACATTCAAAGATTACTGTAAGCTCAAGTCTTTCATCAAATAATCTCATAGTTCCAATGAGTGCAGAATAAATTAGAGATATGCAACTAAGAGCAATGGTGGCCATCAGAATGAAACTGCTATGTGGTGATTGATTCCAAATGCAAACCAAATCATAGGACAATACGCCATCATATTCATGTATTCAGAAGCTACTAGACAACAATGACAATCTTACAAAAGATTAAATAGTTTCACCTTCTGAAAAAGGCAACAGCAGAATATGACCCAAAGGGAAAAATACATTTAGTACAAAAAGGAGAAATATGATGTGAACACAAGGTGTCAACATATGATTAAAGAGATACCAAACAAAAACTTGAATAATTTACAAGTGAAAATGGGCAAATTGGAAAGCTAATATTTGAGTACTTTGTAAGAAAATTGAATAGGTGTATGCTAAGTATATTCTAAATTGTAATATTAGAAGTTTGTATTTGAACCTATGTTGTTAATCTTAAATAGCGGTGCGGAGCGCCAAACCTTAAAAATGGGATGGCAGGATCGTGGATAGCGGGATGACCGCTATTGCGAAGGGCAAAAAAAAAGTATATAAACTAAACATAAAATACAGTGTACAAAAATACTAAAAAAAAAAAAGAAGCAAAATACACAAAATTAAAAGGGTAATCATACTTAATAACCAAAATCTTACATCAAAATCAAGTTCTAATAGTAATTGTAATCAACAAAATATAGAACAAAACAGAGAAAGCAGAGCCAAAAAAAGAACGAAAACAATAAAACAAGAACATAACAATGATGAACAGAGCAAGGACGGAACAAAATGATGTTGAACAGAGCAAGAACGAAACAGAGGAAGAACAAAAATGGTTTCTTCATCACAATGCTGAACCAGCCCTTTGTGGGTTTATAATAATAAAAGAATTAGGGCTTAAGTGGGTGCTGAATGACCTAGATACCCTTAATGAAGAATAAAAAAAATAAAACTTGTGTTTTTGAAAAAGTCATAGAGCGGGTCCAAAAGAGGGATTCGTGGCCAGGATTGCCGCTACCGGCAAACATGCTTTCCCAGTTGGTGGCATCATGGCCATCCCCTCCACTGCACTGGGATAGTGGGATTGTGCGGGATTGCATCGGGATTGACAACATAGATTCGAACTTCAAAGCATGATATTTGAATATTATCAAGAAATGGTCAAATATATCATGGCAAGAAAATATTCAAAATTAGATATATTTGAACTTTGTATATGATAGGGAACTATGGCATTGTCTAATCCATGTTTTTTTGCAAAAATTGTCTATTCCATGTTTGTTTTACAAAAATTGTCTAATCCATGTAACCAATCTAATTGGTCAAATAAGGATTTCTTTTTGTTGTTATTGTTGTTGTGTGAAGCACAACGAACTATAGAAGCAGAAACCAGAAAATTCTAACATCAGGGTTCATCAAAATGGCTAAGCCAAATCGAATTATTCCAGATTTCAAAACATCTCCCACATTCTTAAATAATAATAGAAATAACAATAATAATTGAAAGTTCAAAGAAAATATAAACTCACCTGTGTCTCAATAATTCCCTGAACCACACATTCCATATCTGCTTTCTTCTGCTACATCAGATAATAGATATTATGGTGTTATTAATGTAATTTAACATCTGCAAGAAGAGTTAAAGCCAATATTTAAGAAACTGAAGTCTGAAACACACATGAAGCTTCTTAGTTTTGTTTTTTAAAAATAAATGAAGCTTCTTAGTTGTTGTTATGATTTTCATAGTCATAAATATTAACCCTCTTCCCTCAGCAAGAAAAATCCAACTGTACCGAGCCTCGCCAGTTGCATCCAATATAAACCATACCGAACAGTTCTATGATTCCATGAACCAATTCTTATCTTGCGAAATGTTTCTGAACTGGTTTTGAACTTGTTTGAAAACCAGTTTAAAACTATTCAAATCTACTAACAAAATTAACTTAAGATCCATAAGTTTAGGAACCAGTTTTCCTGAGATCCAATGTAAAAATAGGTTTTAATAACTTAAGAACTAGTTTTGCAACAATCAGAACTGGCTTGAGAACCATTTTTGCATAAGTAAGAAGTAACAACTAATTTTACAACAGCATAAACTGCCTAGGAAACAGTTTGAGAACCGGTTTCAATTTCGCAACTATTAAGATGTGATGGACTAGTGTCGGCAAAAATGGCAACTGAATAGAATGATCTTAAAATAAGTAAATAAACTGAAGGCAGCAATCAATGGCCTTTAAGTGTGCAAAAACCATCCAACTACGAACCTACATAAAAACAGGGAAAAGGTCAACAGGAGTGGATTCTCAATGTCCAAAAACTATTAACTGGACTTGACAATAAAAAACAGTATGACTCGTTTCACTATAGACGCTAGAGGGCATTCCTGTGAAATATGCTGATTTGATCTAATTTTCCTTCTCCTAGACTTCACTTGCAAGCACACTGATTGAGTGACACATTTGCCAACCTAAATGAAAAGGATACTTGACCTCTTCATGAAGCCAGGAGAAGGAAGATTAGATAAAATCAGAAGCTTATATTTGATCAGTCAATGCTTCACTATTGGATTTGGATCAAAGAATTACTTCAAGAGCATGATGTACAACAGAGGGAGCATTATTTCATCATCCACATTGCCTTACTTGCCTAATTTACATAACGCTACCAAAATATTTGATATTTGTTAGAATATTATAAAATATCTTTTATATTATATTAGAGTATTTTGAGTTATTTTCTTTGATCAATTTATAATCATAGAGAATCTTAGAATATCTCTCATTATTATTATGATTTATTCCTAATTTAGAATTTAGTCTATGTTTCTCTGTAAATAGAGATTAGTATTGAGTCTTTTATAATCAAGTCAGCATTAAACTATTATCAATAATATTCAAACCATTATTATTTTCTCTTCTCCTTTTCTCTAAAATCCCGCAACTTCAACAATATTAATGAATGTGATCAGATTTGTTCTTCTATATGATGAGTCCATAATTAATACAATATTTTTACAAGCAAAGCAATGTTTTAAAAACCGAATCGGAGATCAAACCGGCTAGAACTCTCGGTCATGGTTCAGCCAGTTAAACCACAATGGAACCGTTCAATAAATAAAAATACAACACAAATAGAAAACAATAAATAATCAAATCAAACAATGAACAAAGTAAAATCACAAACAGACGTCACACATATTCTGATTCTCTGTTGCATAAACGTAGTGATCTTGACATACCAACATGATTGTAAAATTACAAACAGACAAGAACATGAATATAAAATAGAACGGGAATAAATGAATACAGCACAAATAGAAAAAAAAAAAAAAAAAAAAAAAAAAAAAAAAAAAAAAAAAGTCAAACACAATGAGAACAATCAACAAAAATAATCAAGAAACTAGAAACATAATGGAACAATCAGAATAGGAACAATCAACTAGAAGATTCAAATAAAATGAGTACAAAAAAACAAGGAACGGACATGAAACTTGGTTCCTCCAAAAATAAAAGAGTAAGAGAGAAAACACTTTTCATTCACAAATTACAAATGAAAAAACAAGCAGTAGAACAAACTCAGTACCAAGTACTAACAGAGAAGAAGAGGCATGACTGAAACTAAAATTGGAGAAGAAAACAGACAATTGGAACCAAGCACCATAGTTATTTCAACAGTGAAGAGCACCTGTGGTGGAGGAAAAACAAGGCTCGCCGGAAATGAGGATGACGGACGGAAAGGGCCAGTCGGACGATGCTGGTATGACCGAGAGAGAGTGATTGTGATTTAGGGTATGGCCATGAGAGAAATTGCTTCTGTTATGGGTTACTGAGAATTTTTAAGAATTCTGATTAAAATACTTTAAAAAAAAAAACATTTTTCTAATTTTTTTTTTTTTACATAACCTTTTTCTAATGCTGGGCGCTGGACCGGGCAGATTCGATGGACCGGGTTTTAGGAGTTGTCGAGACCCAATTCTCAGGATGGTCGACCCAAGATATTAAAAGAACTAAAGCGTTTTAATATGAGGTTTTTGAAACTTATAAAAGTAATTAATTTTTTATGAAAAAAAATAAAATTTATTAAATTAATATAAATAAAATTTATTTATTTTTATCAATATAATATTTCTTCTTCAATCAATAATTCTTAATTTAGTTAAAGAAAATATCAATTTTAAATAAGATTTAATTAGCTTTAAATTTAAAAATATTATATTATATTATAATATAATTTTTATTTTTGTTTTTCATATATTCTCTTCATTTGAGGTGGGTCAAACATTAAATGTTGATATTCAAATTCAGCTTCACTATATTGTGACGGTCTAATTCTTTTTGGTAAATCCAACACACATTCATAATAAGAGATATTTTTATTAAATATAAAAATATTTTTGAAAACCTATTATTAAATAAAAATTAAATTTTTTTTTCAGAGCCCTAAAACAAATTTGGTTTTCTTACCCTTAGACCAACCATAATTTTTATTTAAACCAACTAATTTAGTTCCATTTTTTTAAAAAAAAAACATTGATTACAAGTCAATAACTTTGTTAAAACTAATTTATCTATATCCGCGGTATTAGGTGTAACAATTAGATTTAGTATCCACCCACAAAAAGACCACAAATGATAGAGTAAAAATCTACGTAATCAATATGAAATCAGAGATAAATAAATATCTGTAAAATTGAGCGATATGAATATGGATATAGACGATATAATACCTACTCAATTGGTATTCGCAATTTTCTAACTATATTATTTACTATATTATTTACTATATTATATTATATTTGTTTTAGTTTAATTATTTATTTTATTTTATGTTTTAACATCTATTTGTATCATTAAATTAATATAATATTTAAAATTGAAAGATAAATGTTTGTAAACTTTTCAAGAATATGATGAAAAGATAAATAATCACTACGCCAAAAATAGCCTTTTACAGCGTTTTTTCAAAAAATTAAGCGCTGTAGTATCCAGCGCTGTAAAAAGATACAACAGCGCTCTTTAAAATAAAAAAAGCGTTGTAAATCTCTTCTAAAAGCGCGCTGCTTGTTGTATTAGTTTTACAGCGCTTTTTATTTCAATTAGATCTCTTTCTGGGGTTATATCAACAATCTCCTTCATAAATCGCAATATACAGTATCCGCAGTCCATGTTGTTAGTTTGATGAGAGCACTATAAAATAAAACATATAAGTCAATAAATATTTGTGCATTGATTGTTAATGAAATTTTAAAGGCAATATATTTCAAACCTTTATTGGAATCCATGTGATTTATTTGATTTTTGCTTCGACACTGTAGCACCCATTTGAGCTTGGAAAACGTGTAAAACACTATCAAATAAATGTGATTATTAGCATTAACAAACACATTATATATATATATATATATGTGTGTGTGTGTGTGTGTATGTAAGAAATAAATAAATAAATACAATACCTGAAGAATACGAAGAAATATGTAGGGTTCATAGAGTTACGATTTCGTTTAAGAAGGAACGGCGAGAATGCGCATAAATACAAACAGTTCGTAGGACAGAGTAGGGTTCGCAATGAGAAGAGTACATAATAATGTTCGTAGGGATAGTAACAAATATGGAGATGATTTGCAATGGAGATGGCTAACAATATTATTCATAGGGACAGTAGGGTTTGCAATGAGAAGGATAATGAAGAGGAGAAGGACACTGAAACGTATTGAAGTTTATGTAATAAAGAGGAAACTGAAACGATTTACCTTTTACAGCGCTTTTTTAAAAGCCTTTTACAGCGTTTTTCCAAAAAGCGCTCTAATAGGTCCTTTAATTTTGTGAAAACGCAAACCTTTTACAGCGCTTTTTTTACGGCGCTTGTCAAAAAAGCGCCGTAAAAGACCTTCTTATTTTTTTTTAAAAGCCTTTTACAACGTTTTTCCAAAAAGCGCTCTAATAGGTCCTTTCCAAAAAGCCTTTTACAGCGCTTTTTTTACAGCGCTTGTCAAAAAAGCGCCGTTGTATCCTCCGTTATTTTTAAAATATCATACAACATCGCTTGTATTTAATAAGCGCTATAAAAGACACGCTATAAAATGTCATTTTTGGCGTAGTGAATTGTAACTTTATAAATAAGAGTTTTGTGTTATTAATCGTGATTTTATAATCATACTTGACTAATATAATATACATATTAATTTTTATTTTACAGATTTTGAATAGTACCGTCTCAAGATTTGCAACTTCATTAATAAAATATTATTTCAGTTATTTGAATGTTTATTGTAATGTATATTTATCTGAAATATTTGAGATATTTTGAATTAAAAAATATTTTTATTTTGTAATATTTTATAATTTAAATTTAAAATATTTAAATAATTTTTAAATTTAATCTTATAATTATTTACCAATCTAATTTAATTAAAATACAAATAATAGATACATATACGAAAACTCAAATATATAAAAAATATAAATATTAAAGTTGATATTCATAAAAATAAAAATACAAATACGAGAGTATTTTGTTATACTTTATATATGAAAACGAGTATGATAATACTCTACCCCAACCCGTGCAATAGAGCATGCACAATGCACTGACGCACACACCGTTGTTGCACAACACATGATGGTGGGAATGAAATGTAACACAACACAGATTGATGATCGTAGCTTCTAGGTAACCTATCGTTGAACATGTTCATGATTCGTTTTAATTTATTTTTCGAGGCAATGTTCATGATTCATAGAAAGAAACAAAATAAACCTCACTAGAGCTAGGCTTTCACCCACAAATAAAGGTGGCCATCAGATTAAATCATACTCTCAAGTCTCAACCCTTGACATAATATTGACTCAAACATTCCCTTCTCACTTTATAGCTGCGTGCAAGTTTCAACAAACCAACAATCTAGTGAATGCTTACAACTTTGTTTACTTGCACGTAAATCAGCATCAACACATGAGAGTAATATCCATAAATGCAAAATTGTAACTAATCAACAATGATGGCTAATTGTCCAGAAGTTAGTTGAACCGTACATACAAAAAATGTCGAACAAAATGAATTAATAACTAACTTGACTAGTTTCCAGAGATATCGACAAAATGAAACCTCAACCCACAAATATAATGTTCATCTTTACAACGCTTAATTTTAAAGCTATGGGTCCAACTAGTGAGTCAACAGTTGAACTGTATGGTAACTAAACAAGAATTTCATCATAACATGTATATTTCAATTTTCATATCACACTTCAATAATCATATAAAAAAATCACAATAGATTTTAGGAATTCTTAAAAATTTAGCAAATGATTTCTTGCCATAAAACGGAAAATAAGTTAAGCAAAAATATATTTAAAGTAAAAGCTCGAATAAATTAAGCATGTGGGTGAGAAAATAAATAAAACAAAAAATAATTTTACAGGTAGAAGTTCGTGTAAATTAATCAATGAAGCACTAAGAAAACTTGAGGGGTTCTTCTTTTTATAGTGAACATATCCCTCTTAATTAAATATCAATAATAAAGGTGCATGTTGGATGTTGTTTTTGTTTCGAAAAAATGTTCTAAAATAATTTTATGTCATCGAAGAATCAAAGATATTATTAGGTTGAGTCGTGGACTATTTTGCTCTTTTGTGGAACTGTCTAAATTGTGCAAGATATATTATCTACAACGAAGTCTCCAAAATAAAACAATATACACAAATTGTATCATAGTTCTATTGCGTCGTAGAAAACCTTTCTAGAATTATACTCTCGATATGACAGTTAAAGATATTTCAATATGAAGATTAAAGTCACTTGTAATATGGTACTATGATGATTCATAACTCGAAAGGACTGTTGGATCTTTTGTTGGTGGTATGCTGCAAATTTTGAACAAGAAGATGATGAACTCGATGATGATGAAAGTTGCACAAATAAATTTCAAAGCGTGTGTATCACATTAAGCTTTAGGTTCGATTCGCCTCCACCAATCTATATATATTGGATGCAAATAGGTTAACCGGTGAATCCCCTTCAGGATACTTTGGAATCCTTGAAGTGAATTGCACATTCACATCAAGCATATCGATCAATGATAGTTTACATAATAAAGTTCCTTCATTTACTTTGTGCACTAGAGAAAAGAAGAAATGACTCAGAAATATTTTTGACATAATTATGACTCATGTAACATGAATTTTGTGTTTTTTTTTTCTTGTGTTCTTTTTGCCTCTAAAATATCTCTATTTATAGAGATACTCGTACCAATTAGTGAAAGAAAATAACTCTTCAACTCATATCAATTGGTGAAAGAAAAAAAAAACTCTTGAGAAAGATTGCAACTTTTGATAACTTAATAGATGCATTGGTTTGAATTAAACTCAATCATTGCAACCACTTGACCAATTGATACATTCAATTATTTAATTTTGCTACATTAATATAGCTATTAGAAAATTCCAAATATATTTTGAAAATTTCCCTAACAAGGACTATTGATTAAAACACGATATAGTCTTTATAACGATTTTTATCGGATGAAAATTGATTTTTGACATAGATATATTTTCTTTAACCAAAATAAGTTTCTATATCAATATCATAAGAAAATTAAAAAAAATTTCTAAGAAAATAAATTTCATATTACCATGTGTACATAGAACTAAAATACTATTAAACTACTACTTAGAGCCGATCTATAATATAATAAAATATACTCCCACATACTATTATTTGTGACACATCATTCAATATTGTGTCATTTCATTCAAATAATATCATCTCAATAAAAAATCTCATGTGGCATACTCTTTCATCCGCTTTATTATTGCCCTTCTAATTTACTTTAACATATATTTTTTTTATATTATTATTACTATTAGTATCTAATATTAAGTATAATTATTCATGGGCATTACAAATATGCTCTAATACGTTAAAATAGACTCTCAGGTACCATTGTGACACATTATCTAATATTATGTCATTTCATTCAAATATTATCACATAAAAAAAAAACCTCATGTGACATATCTAAAAGTTACTCCTTCATCCTCTCTCTTCCATCCTTTTTATTATTCCACTTCGTTTAACACACATATATTATTATTATTATTATCTAATATTATATATAACTATTTATGTGCGTTATTTATGTGCGTTATGAATTAAAGTACAATCAATATTAGTTAATCAATACTCATTGCTCCTACATTATTATTGGTAATAATTTTTACATTATTATTGGTAATAATTTTTTATGATTTTAACTTCAATTAATATATTTTCTGTCAAATGTTTCTCAAGAAATATATAAATGACAAAATTTTGTGAAAATTATTATGTATCATATATTGTTTATGTTTATTTAGAAATTGTAATACAATTTAGTATTTCTTTATTTAGAAATTTGTGATATAAGACATTAAATTATAAATCGGTTGATCAAAATTTACATATTTTTATAAGTTTTAAAATTTAATATATGAATTAGTTGCAATTATATTCTCCAAATTATTCTACGAAATCTCACATGCATGTTTATAAACTCACATATAATAATTACTCAAATAAATGTATTTGAAAAAAATACTCTACAAACAAAATCAATAAATTATATTATTTTTAAAAATTTAAAATCATATTCACAATAATACTAAAATGTTAAAGTCTATGTATTTCACGTGCGAATAATATTCTAGTCAATCATTAAAACGTAAAACTCAACCGATTAAGGCCATCAACACTCACATGCAAAGTTAGTATCAACCATCTACTAATTCATCTTAGATTTATAACAAAAGTATAATTAAGCATATATAAAATAATAAGGTTGAAAAGCTTAACGAAACTAAAACAAAATGCATGCAGTACAAAGCTCAAGGACGATTTTCTTGGTGTGATAAGAGATGTCATGATTCATGCCATGTTTTTCTTTTGGCAACAAAATAAAAATAATATAAAACGGTGTAAAACATTAAAAACTAAAACAAAACCGTTTGTATTTTACAAAGACTTTATAAAACATTTATTTTTTATGAAAGACTAAAATCAAATTTTGTGCATTTTACAGAAATTAAATGCATACTTAAGCCAACAAAGTTATATAATTGATTGAACAATATGAAATGTCTTTACATTAAATACATCATGGTACGAAGTAAATCATCCAATGGACTTATAATTTATTAAAATTAATAACGTCAGCTACATTTTCCTCCAACAAAGTCAGATATTACTTTCTTATTTTATAAAATAGAAAAAACAAATTGTGTAGTCTTAAACCATAGAATTAGATTATTGTATTTTTATTTTAGTCTTAGAGGCTCTGTGTCTTGTTTTATTTTTCCTTTTGAAATTGAGTGAAATAAGAGACATAATGGTTGATGAGAATATGAAGAGAAGCAACTTTGAAGTGTTGGGAATGTGTTGTGCTACAGAAGCATCACTGGTTGAAAGAATTCTAAAGCCTCTTCATGGTGTCAAAGATGTTTCAGTGATTGTTCCTACTAGAACAGTTACTGTGGTCCATGATGTTCTCTTTATTTCTGAGTCACAAATAGGTTAATTCTATGTTTTTTTCCCTCTTTATATACAACATGAATTTGTATATTTTAGGGATCAATTTTTGAATATCTAAAATAACTAGGAGAAGGAAGTTGACTTTTTTTTATGTGATTGATTTTAACTTTCGTTGTTTCTTGGTTTCATGTGTAGTGTTACATGTTATTTATAATTTTAAATATGTTTAGGATTAAAAGATCTTATGTTACTTATTATAAGATTTTAGAATTGTTATTCTTATTTCTTTGTTATTCTTAATGTTATATGCTGCTTATTGCTTAATCTCTTTTCCAAATAGCCAAGATCGAACTATGGCCGAAATAATCTTTGATCAAATTTTATTTATTTTTCAATCGAACTTTGATTTATCAGTATCCCTTTCCCCTAAAACTGGAGAGATAAGAAAAGAAAATATATATTATCTGAATCTCATGATCTTTTGTGATTGTTTCAGCTGATGCACTGAATACTGCAAGTCTTGAAGCTAGTTATAGACCACATGGGGAGCCCAATAATAATGAAAAGAAATGGCTAGACTTTCCTACAATGGCATGTGGCTTGTTACTTGTACTTTCATTTTTGAAATACATATATCCTCCTTTAGGATGGTTGGCTCTTGGTTCTGTTGCTATTGGATTCCCTAAAGTTCTATTCAGAGCTATAGCTTCAATTAAGGCTCTTACTCTTAATATCAACATTCTGGTTGTATTTGCAGGTAGCATTTTCCACAAATGAGTGATACTTTGGTTTGAATTACATAATTACTTGTTAGCTTAGTTACACTTTCTATCTCATCTTATGTTTCATCATTCAAATCTTGCAGTATGTGGTACTGTTGCTATACAAGATTTTACAGATGGTGGAGTCATCATCTTTCTGTTTTCCATTGCTCAGTGGCTTGAAACAAGAGCAACTCACAAGGTTTGGTGATTTCATTATTTCCCTCTTTCTCCTTGACACTATGCTATATTATGTTACCCTCACTACTTGAATAATACCAATTTTTTTTCCTTACATGTCTCTAGTTTCTTGCTATATAAATGTACTCACAAGGTTTACGGTACATATTAATGTACACTCTTGTTTCTCTCTAAGTTCTAAGTATTGTCAATAGTGGTTACAGAGGCACTGTAGCGCGGTGAAATTTTTAACAAATTGCTATTGTTTCTCTATTAGTATAAAGTGTAGTAAAATAGAGGCTATAAAAGCACTAAAGCATAACGGAATTTGAACAAACATCTATTTTCTGTGGTCTGCCATCGCTGACACTATCTAAAAGACACAAGAAAACATTTGACATTTGAGTTTCATGTCTATACCTTCTTTCATTATTACATTCACAGGCAATGGTTGCAATGTCATCTTTAACAAACATGGCTCCTCAAATGGCCATCGTTGCCGAGACTGGTGAACGAGTTGATGTCAATGAGGTTAAGATCAACACAATCCTTGCAGTCAAGGCTGGTGATGCTATTCCTCTTGATGGAGTTGTGGTGGATGGAAAGTGTGAAGTTGATGAAAAAATGTTAACAGGAGAATCCTTCCCTGTCACCAAAGAATCAGATTCACTTGTCTGGGCTGGAACTATTAATATGAATGGTTAAGTATTTTATTGTTTTTCAAATCTTGTTTTTTTTTTTCTCCTTATTCAGCTTCTACGAAGTGCAGACACACTTTTGATTAGGCGTGTCCCCGTATCTGACATGCACATGCGTCTGTCTTGTGTACTTATCATTTAGGATATATAAGTGTAAGAACTATAGCGTTGGCAAAAGACACAGTGGTGGCTAAAATGTCAAGACTTGTTGAAGAAGCTTCTAGCAGAAAATCACAAGCACAAAGATTCATAGATAATTTTGCAAAATACTATATTCCTGGTATGTATCATCATGTACACAACTTTCTTCTTTTTGTGGAAGTGGATAAAAAAAATTTCACTAGTTATCACTTTCACAGTCAATGATTGATCCTTGGATTAATAATTATGCTAGTGAACTATATTATCTTACACTAAATTAATCATAATTATCAGATGATTAAAAACATTTGACTTAAATTGTTATTACTTCTAAAGGTGCTTATATGATTTTTTATGATTTATCAACCGTGTAAAACTGTTTTACACTGACAATGTATAAAAATTAAACTCAACATAATATTTGCATTATGTTTATGTTGTATTGCAGTGGTTGTATTGATTTCAGCTAGCATTGCTGTGGTTCCAGCTGCAATAAGTGTTCCTGACATTGAGCCTTGGTTTCATCTATCACTTGTGGTTTTATTAAGTGGATGCCCTTGTGCTCTTATCCTCTCCACACCTGTTGCAATCTTTTGTGCTCTCACAAAATCTGCAATAAGTGGGCTACTATTGAAAGGCGGTGATTATCTTGAAACACTTTCTAGGATTAAGACAGTGGCTTTTGATAAAACAGGCACCATAACAAGAGGAGAGTTTAGTGTAACAGACTTTAGTGGTTCAGATGACATTGACAATGAAACCTTATTGTACTGGTATGTTTTTTATGATTTAAAGATGTATACCATGTTTTCTTTCTGTAGTCAATGTAAAATTTGTTTTCTTCTTCTTTGCAAATATACTACGCGTCTCTTTTAGTTTTTGTTTTATTTTAGTCTCTTCGAACTTTGTTTATGTTGGAATTGGTCTTTGTCATATCCACAATATTTGATTTTATTCTCTCCTATATGAACTACGTTATGCTTAAAATAAATATTACATGAACTACGTTATGCTTAAAATAAATATTACATGTAAACTTCTGACACCGATATAATCATGAACACGTTTTGCAGAGTCTAAAACAAAATACTAAAGATGAGTAGCAAAATGTAGAATATTTGTAAGGACCGAAATCATTTTTTAATAGGGATCGAAAGAAAAAAATGTTATATTTGCAGGGGTGAAATGAATATTTAATTTATTTTTTATTTAGGGGTGAAAAAGTTTTTACTCTATTTAAAATTTAAAATTTTCGATTTTAGTCTCCATAAAAAAATTACATTTTTTGGTGGCCCTACAAAATTATCTTGAACCAAACATATATATATTTTTATGTTTTTTTTCTTTTTCAGATATGTATGTTTGCATCTTTGTAAAAGTTCTTCTACGAAAAATATCTTAAAATTCGATTTCTAAATCCATATTTTTGTTATTTTTATCTCAATTTTTTAATGATTTTTTGAATGTTTGTGCTATGTGTATGGAGATCAACTTTTTAATTCTGTGAAGAAAAACTTAATTTAGTTAATGAATACTTTTGTAGGATTTCAAGTATTGAGAGTAAATCAAGTCATCCAGTGGCAGCTGCACTAGTGGAATATGGAATGTTGCACTCTATCAAACCAGTTCCAGAAAATGTGGAGAATTTTCAAAATTTTCCAGGGGAAGGAATTTTTGGTACAATTGATGGGAGGGATATCTATATAGGAAATAGAAGAATTGGTATCAGAGCAGAATCTGAAAGAGGTGATTTTATTCAAAACTTTATTAATTGTTGTAGGTTTTCTATTTTAGAATATCTGAATATGTGATTTTCCTAATGTTTATATGTATAGATTTAAATATGTGCTTCATTTAATACCAAAAAAATATATGTGCTTCACTATTTTATCATTTCATTTTTTTAGTTTATCCAACTATGGCGTTAAATGGCTCTATAACAATATATAATAAACGAATTTGAATAAATTGCTATGATTCAGCGATATGCAAATTAGTATAAAATGTCATATAATGGTACTATAATACTTTAGTACTGCGAAATTTAAACAAACTGTTATATTTTGCAGTTTGCGATTGACATCACAACACTATAGTTGAACTATTTTATCATATTTATAGTTGACTGCCAATTGCAATTTCAAAGCAATGAGATTTCTGCCAAGAAAAAGCACTGTGGACAAACTCTAGTTGGAGTCTTCAGCCTAGTTGATGCTTGCAGATCAGGTGCTTTAGAGGCAATAGAAGAGCTAAAGTTATTGGGTGTGAGATCAGTTATGCTGACAGGAGATAGCTCTCAGGTTGCTATGTATGTTCAGAGTCAGGTATGGTTACAGAAAATCTATAGTCTATTTAACCAACAATTCTCTTACAATTATGTTTTCAAAAGAAAAAATATGAAAAATGGATTGCAGGGTGGTTGTAGTTCCTTTCTATTATAATTCAAATTTAATATTACAAATTACCCTTTTCAGTTTTGATCATTAATGCTGCATTTCTGACTTATTCTTAACAGTTAAACCATGCTATAGACATTGTTCATGCAGAGCTTCTGCCTCATGAAAAAGGAACAATAATTGAAAATCTGAAAAAACAAGGGCCAACAGCCATGATAGGAGATGGCATAAATGATGCACCTGCATTAGCCACAGCTGACATAGGAATCTCAATGGGAATATCAGGTTCAGCTCTTGCAAATGAAACAAGCAATGCAATTCTCATGTCGAACGACATCCAAAAAGTACCCGAAGCGATTCGTCTAGCAAGAAAAACAACTAGAAAGCTCATTGAGAATGTCATTATTTCAGTTGGGTTCAAATGTGCCATACTTGCATTGGCAATTGCAGGATATCCATTGGTTTGGCTTGCTGTGTTGACTGATGTTGGAACATGTTTGTTTGTGATTCTCAATAGCATGTTGATTTTACAAGAGAGTAAAAAAGATGAAAGTGAATCTTCAACAAGGACTAATAAATATGGAAATTTTTTGGAAGTTAATGTTGATGTGAGAAAAGGACTTCTTAGTGATGAAAAGTGTGGTAAAGAGTGTTGTAAAAATGTTACTGATCATGTGGAAACTACAAAGGCAAGAAAAATTGAATCTTGTGGAAATGATCATGGAAGTTATATGTTTGTTGAAGTTCATGTTGGGAAGCCTTGCAATGATTTATGTTTAGAAAAAGTTAAAATGTGTGATGAGGGTAAAATGGACAAATCCATTGATGATTTAGAGTTGTCTGAGACAAGTGGAATTGATGAGTGCTGCAAGAATAAATGCTGTAATGAATTTGTTGATGTTGATGTTATTAGTAACCTTGGTGGCAAGACAGAAATTATTATTGAGTGATACTTGGAAGTTGGAAATGTATTGGTATGTGGGAGAAAAGTTTAAACTAAATTATACTTCGTTTGTAGTTTTGTAGTGGAATAAAAAGTGGAAAACAATGAGATGTAGAAAATTCAAGAAAATTTCATTAAGTAAAAACGAAAATATTTGTCAGAAGAGTTGATCATTTGTTAGTATAATATATTAAATGTTATATCTTATAATTACATATGATTTTAATATTATATCTTTTGTGAGTTTCTTTTGAAAGTGATACCAATCAAAACCAACATATCAAGAGGAGCTAGATCCTCCACTAAATTGGAGAGACACGTATTAGACAAAACACATATTAACAAGTTTGGGGAACTCTAGAGAGTAACAATGCGTTAAACATATATGATTTTTAAGAGACAAATATCTACTTAAAATCTTAAAGTAATGAGTATATAGATCACTCCTCTTATATATATAAGAGTTCCTCAATTTTTAGTTGATGTGAGACTAACTACTCATACTTGAATTCCAACAATCTCTCTCTCAAGTATGAGTCACTCCTACTCCCTTATCAAACCGAATCATGACTCTAATACTACTTGTTGGGGAGTCAGGAGGAACAATGGTCTAAACAACTCATAGGAGACTTTGACACCCTATGTCTACTCAAAACCTTAAGACATTAGATATATGAATTATTTCTTTTATATATCCAATATTTTTTGAATTCTTAATAGATGTGAGAATAATCACTCACACTTAAATTCGAATATCATATCTACATGATTTGAATCTCATCAATTCTAAAGCTCCACATTGAAAGGCACAAACTCTTAGATTTTTTTTTTGTCTTCACAAGTAATTCACTCTAATCATCGAAAGTTTGATTAATAAAGTAAATAAATCTTAACTAATAATTGTTCAAGTTAGTGATTTAACTCAAATACTTCTGATGGAATCAAATTTAATTAAAATTTATTAACTATTTAAATTTAATCACTCGAATAATCCTTGAGTGTATTAAATTAAAGTACCAATCATAACACCAAACTCAATTTATTTTTGTGTTAATAAGAATTTTTACAAGAATATTTATATTTATATTATTACTTATATTTTGTTAATAACTAAAGTTTAACTTATACATTTAAACAATATTTAATAATTTTACACAAACGTCCGACCAGAACTCATTATTAAAATATTTCATAATAATATTACAAAATATTTCATAATAATATTACAAAATATTTATATAGTGATATGTAAATGAATGTAAATATAAAACTATTTTATGCGGTTAGTATATATACATATTAAAGTCTAATAACTATATTTATGAAATAGTATTAGTTTTACATAAAGGTTTTATCATTTGTTACCATAATGTCTAGTAATATAATTTCTTAAAATACCATAACAATATTTATGGTCACATATAATTAAAAATCTGAATAGTTTTGCTTTTTTACGGTAGCAACTTTATTGTATGAAAGGTTTATTTATTTCTTTCTCCAAAGTCTTTGTTATATATCATCCTTCAATTATTTTCGTGGGGTGTAAAAGGAGGCTGAACCACAAGGTCCTGTAGAAATTTGATTCAAGGAGTTGGAGAAGGAATTTGTTTGTGTACTATGTTGTTAAAAAAAATTATTGTGCATGATAATATTGTTGACGGATAAATTTGGCGAAATATATACGATAAATCATATTTGATAAAAAAAAATTTAATTATCTATTTGAAGATTTAATATCGATTATCCAATGTTTTATGACTTTATTTAAAATAAATTGATTTTCTCAATTTCTTTTTCTCGTATCTCAGAGTGAGTTTTCAATTTTCTCATTTTTAATACTTTTGTAGATAAAAGTGTCTCACTTTGACTAATGCAAATAAATTATTTTGATATATACAAATCTTACTCTTAGAAGGGTCCTAGGACTTACCGAATAGGCGAAAAGAATTGGTTCAGATAATTTTTCCTACGTCCGTTTCGTTTGTTCTTCTTGTTTGTTCTTATTTTTATTTGTTCTATTTATAAATTTTAGGTCTGCCGTAATTGATGATTAATGAAGGAGTGTCGGTTCACAAAAATCATTATTTTAATCTTTAAAATTATAATAGCTCACAGTTTAATTTCTTAGATTGACAAAAAGAAAAATCAAATTTCCTAAATTAAATACTGTCAATCAATTTAAATTTTTTGAAAATTAATTTTGATGGATTTGTATTACAAAACAGAAATCAATGAAGGTCGAAATAAATTTATAGAAATGTAATCCAATTACTTTGTTGTTTACTTTTTGGTAAAGGTCATTGTTATTAAACAATGTGTCAATCTAAATGTAATATTTACCACTCTTAAAAATGATATTTAGTTTTTGGATTTAAATCTTTTCAATCTAAATTTTTCTCAATTCTTTCTATTTTTTTCTATTTTAATTTTTTTTTAAATTAAAAATTTAGACTTTATAAGTTTCAATAACATATTTAATAATTTGATGTGTTATTAAAAAATTAATATCTTATGCACTTTTATATAATATTGTTAATCTTCATAAATTTCAATAATATATTTAATGATTTTATATTTATTTAAAATTTTACAGGTATAATTTATATAAAATAAATTTTCATTTCAATAAAAAATTAAAAAAACTTAATTAAAAGAAATAGAGAATTCAAATTTAAATTCAAATGATTTAAATTTCAAATTTTTACCAAAAAATATAATGAGTTGCTATTATTTAATTTTATTTCAAGATATTGACATACAATTTACTAAAAATACACCGGACAAGAAAATACTTAATAACAACTTATCTAACCCTATAGTTTTTTTTTTTAACTCAATCTAACCTCTATTGTTGATTTATGCCTCTTAATCATAACAATTATCATAATCAATGTTTCCATTTATTTATTTGATTTAAATCACGGTTGGATTAGATGGCAGATAAAAATTAAAGAAACATTAAAAAAAGTCATAAAACATATGTCAAAAATAAACATAGATTAAATGAATAGAAATTCAACTCTATTCAATTCGATCAAATTAATTATGATTAAATCTTATAAAACATATGTCAAAAATAAAGAATGATTAATTATAATTAGTTTGCCATCAAACGTTGAACCAATTAGTTTACTTCTATTTTTGAAACATTTTTATTTCATAAATTAAAATGGAAATTTTATTTCTTTATAAAATAAAAATGAAAAACATTGAAGATTGAAGTAAATGCGAATAGAGATAAAATAAATTATACCAAATTAAGTTTTGTAAATCCTAAATCTTATTTATTTTTCAATTGTAAGACTTATTATTTATTATATGTCATTTTTAAGTTATTATTAAATATTTTTTAAATTCTAATAAATCTTTAAAGTTAATTTAAAAATCTATTAAGTGTTTATTTTACGAACATCTACCTCATTCAACTGGCGAATGAAATAGAATTTTATAAATAAATTTTTATATAATAAAATAATTTATTTATATTTAATCAAATAATTTTTAATACGTAACAAAATTTGATATTTTTAATTAAATAATTTTAAAAAAATCTATCCAACTTTTATAAAAAATTGGTTAAAGGTGGATCCGACTACAGTCGGCAATACATTCGCTGACATGGATAATAATTGATTTTAATCCCACGATACATATTTAAATTCAACTTGAAGTTATAAAATAAAAGATAAAAAATCTGATCTATTGGACAGTCCGATCGGATCCGATCAAAATAGTAAGATCATTATATGGTGACTGCAATAAATGCAGGTAAAAACAATTCCATTAAATCCAAATTCGAATAAGTACATTTAATTTTATTTTGGATAAAAATAAGTGCATATATCATATATGGCTGTCGTGATTCCGAATCCATGAGCATTTAATCCCGAGGGCCACATACATCATACGGTACACTATATTCGCCACTCCTCAATCATATAAATCCAAATTAAACACCAAAAACAAAATAATAAATAGAACTAATAATAAGGAGTTAAAAGCAGAAACAAGGATTCAGCGTCAGAAGCAACCAAGAAGAAAAAGAGTATCACTTTTTTTCAAAAGTGCGTTCCTAAACATTATCCTCTCTCTTTCTACTCGCACCCTTGAATTTGATACTAGTTTTGTTTTTCTTTTCTTTTTTTTTTTTTGCATTAAAAGATTGAATACGTATATCTTAATACATTATTTTTATTAAATCTTTTTGTAGTTTTGTGTTTGGCGTTAAGGTGTTTGTATAATTGTTCTTTTCTGTCGTAACTTTTTTTTATCATTCTTTTTCATGATCCTAAAAGCTTCTATTCTATTTAATGTAAATACATGAGATTTGAATTGAATAATTCAGATGCTTGCATCATTTATGTATATTTTATATGTAATCATTGAGGGCATTTTGTTTCTATGTGGTGTTGGAGGATTTTTTTGGAGGATAGGATTAATGTGGTTGTTTGATTAGTCACAAAGTTGATTATGTTATTTTCTTTTGTTCTTCAAGAATTTCTAACAAGTCAATGGTTTTGTTACTTTTCCCCTTTGATATTCCTTATCTTGTATAACGCTGAATTTTTTTGATTTATATGTTTTAGAGTTTTCATCCTCTATTTGCTTTGTTGTGCTTTTATAGTTTTGAGATATGTGTTGATTTGAACTTTGAAGTGTATTCAGGTATTGTGAATCGGGGACCTTGTCGGTATAACGGTAATGTACTTTGTTCATTGCTTTTGGGAATAATGTTTTGAAAAAGGAACATTTGTTTATAACTTGTTCATATGCTCTTTCTTGTCGTACAAATGTGAGTCTTTTGTTGGCGGTTGTCAATTACTAATAAAATATCACTGAATTTTTGTCCGAAACTCAGATTATAATTTGATTAAAGTTTTATCCCATTTTGAGTTCTTAATTTTGGAAACTGGAAAGCTAATGTATAATTTTGCACTTTAGTTGCTAGTTATAAGTTGTTTTGTTTTACATAATTATTTTGTAAAGGAAATCTTTATACCTGGGTTATAAATCTGTTTTGCCATGTTTGTTCTTGTAAATTAGTTATTCTTACTGAGAGTATTATGCTTCAGTTTTGAAAAATTGTGGTACTCTTGCATTAGCATTACCTTGCAAAAACTAGTTAGTCAATCATAGTGATCATTCTGTTGCAGCAACCAAGCAGCTAGTTTAAATATTTTATAATTGTTATCAATTTGTGTTAGTTGAGCAAGTTTGTTGTCCAATTTGGTTAGTTAGTTGGAAACTGGCTAGACATCCCAATGTATATAACTAATTGAAGAGAGGAGAGGAGGGGAGTTTTTGGTAATTTAAGAGAATTGGGGACTTTTGGCATTAGGAGGTCACCGAGGGTGTCTGATACGGGAAGAATTTGCTTTGATTACTGAACAATGGCAGAGTTTAGAGGGTCTGTCCAACTATTTCCCTAACACAAACAAATACATTACTAATCCATTAACCAACTAGACCCTCAATGTTCATAGAACCGCTAATGTCTATGAAAGAAGGAAGAAGAGGTCGGGAGTAGGAAATCAGCCAAGAAAGGGAGAGAGGAGAAAATAACTTACTGCTGAGGTAGTGGGGCGTGTGGGTTGCTGAGGTGTCTCCGAGCCACTAAAAGTGTGAGTGAGCTAACAATAAAAAGGTCAAAAGAGACTGAGAAGGTTGGCAGGGAAATATTCATTTGGTCTTGGGAGACCCTAGGCTTCTCTAGTTTACTTCTATTGTATTTAAGCTTTCTTTTGTAATCACAGAATTGGTATCACACTGAGCAAATCCTGACTTTCGTACTCAATGTAACAGTAATTCAGTGTTGTCCTTTTTTTTCTTGGGTACCTATTAACAATTTCATTTGTTTATACATAACTTCACCCTTATACGGTTATTACATAATAAAGCTATTAATTTTTAAGTAGTTGAGCTGGGACTGAAGTTGCAACTAGATGCTTTCTGATTTGATTGATTATTAGTCACAATATGTTCTGAGCTATTCTTTACATTTATTTTTCAAGTAAGAATTTCATTTATGGCTTATGGTTCCATAGTCCTAGTCATTTGCTAAGCATAGAGACCTCAGTATCTATTTGATGCAAATGAATATATAATTGGCTTTCCTTTTCATATTGCAAAAAAAAATTCACAGCTGTTGGCTGTTGACTTCATTTTGTGTATTCTTGTTATGTTTGTTTTCTCTATCTTGTCCATATTCCTGTCCCTTGTTCGTAGTAGTTGCAATACATCGTGTTTAAACCAGTCCTCAAGGTCTACTTATTTTGCTGTTGCTTTCAGTTTTCAACTATATCAGTATATCTGTGCTAAAGTTTTATTCAATTGAGTCTTCACACGAGTTTGTCTGACACTTTTAACTGAAAAAAGATCATTCTATTCAGTCATATGAAATGGATTTATTTGACGCTGATTTTGTGGTCAAATTTCTCAAATTATTGCCTATGGTTGGTTATTTTGAAAATGTTATTACTTATTAATGATTTTTATGTCTATCAAACGGTGAAATGTTAAACCATTTATTGAAAATTTGCTGGACATCCATGCATTTAATTTGTTTGCTATTTGATCTTAAAATATCTCTTCAAGAGGACTGTGTTAGCCATATGTTAAAATATCTCTTCAAGAGCTCAAAATGTTTTTTAAAATCGTAACAACTAATGTCGATCTTAGATGTTTAGTTGGATAATGGTTGATGCAAGTGCTCGTTTTTTTTTTTTTCATTTTTCTTTTGATTACTTATTCTACTTCTGGAGCAGTGTATCTTGGGATGAATTTTTAAAAGATATACTGTACAAAGTTATTGATGGCTTATTTAATATTTCCTTGTTTCCATTTAATGCTTGGAAATGTATGCTTCTGTTGTCTGGTTTATCACTAACTCAAGAAATGTTGCATATTCATTAATATATTGCAGATGGAGGCACAAAGCGGTCGCCATCCGCAAATAATTGAAATCAGTGGAGATCTTCCTGATGTAGGAAAGAAAATTTGTGGGGAAGCAACATGTGAGTTCTCAGATGCTGGATCCATCTTGAAGGATTCTGAAGAAAGATCGACTTCCATGCGAAAGCTTTTGATAGCCGTGACCCTTTGCGTTATTTTCATGGCCGTTGAGGTAGTTGGTGGTATTAAGGCTAACAGTCTCGCAATATTGACTGACGCAGCACATTTGCTTTCCGATGTTGCAGCATTTGCCATCTCATTGTTTTCTATATGGGCTGGGGGATGGGAACCGAATCCTCGCCAATCGTTTGGATTTTTTAGAATAGAGATTCTTGGCGCTTTGGTTTCTATGCAATTAATATGGTTGCTTGCTGGGATTTTGGTATATGAAGCCATTGCTAGACTCATTGCAGGTCCTCAAAATGTGGATGGTTTTTTAATGTTCATAGTTGCTGCATTTGGTCTTCTGGTTAACATCATTATGGCTTTGGTATTGGGTCATGATCACGGCCACGGCCACGATCACGGCCACGGACATGATCATCATGGCCACAGCCATGGGATTTCCGTTTCTGCCCATCATCACAATGTAAAGCATACAAAAGATGAGCATCATCACAGTCACGACGATCACACTCACCATCATGATGATGAAAAGCATTCAAATGATGCACACCAACATACTCATGAAGATCACGAGCATCATCATGACCACAAAGAGGTTGCTCAACCACTTCTCAGTGAATCAAATGGCAGATCCGAGAAAAAGAAACGGAACATAAATGTACATGGTGCTTATCTCCATGTACTTGGGGACTCTATCCAGAGTGTTGGGGTAATGATTGGAGGAGCAATCATATGGTATAAGCCTGAATGGAAAATAGTTGATTTGATTTGCACTCTAATTTTTTCTGTAATTGTTTTGGCCACAACTATCAACATGCTGAGAAACATTTTGGAAGTCCTGATGGAGAGCACACCGCGCGAGATAGACGCTACTCAGCTTCAAAAGGGGCTGTTGGAGATGGAAGAAGTAGTAGCTGTTCATGAACTGCACATATGGGCCATAACAGTGGGGAAGGTATTGCTAGCTTGTCATGTTAAAATCAATCCCGAAGCAGATGCCGACGTGATGCTGGACAAGGTTATAGACTACATCAAGAGGGTTCATAACATCAGTCACGTAACTATACAGATAGAACGCTAGGTTTTCTTTTTTGAATCTTTTATTGGTTGTGATGATAATGGTGAGAAGGATTTAGTTAGACTAGATGCATTATGTTTCTGAAATTCAACTTTCTTTATATCACAATAATACTTCTGTTCACTCCTTGTTTCCAGCAGTTTAAGAGTGTGGATATAAGCATTGTTACATTGTATATTATTTTCATGCCAATTATATCTGTGATATTGTTAGACAACTATTTCATTTCCACTTGGTCTATCTGGATTTGTAGGTATTTTACTAAGTCGGGTGAAACCTTGTTACCGTTGATGCAAATTTTGTCTCACTTAAATGCATTATTGCTTTTGCTCAGTTAAGACTCTGATGGGAGAAACTCTTTTTTAAGTTGCAATATAATAATTCTGGCTTACCATCTAGTTTACAAGTTATAACCTATCTCTATCTATATCTTTCAATACGTTCTTTCTTTATACCAATACTTTATATGACAAATAACCAAAAAAATCTTAATGAGTTATAAGGTGATTTGGTGTATTGCTTGAAGGACTTAGGAATTGAGAGATATAAGATGTTGGATATGATCCTCATCCACTAAGATTTGAACAATTTCGAAGAAACTTTGATTGTTAAAAAAACCAAAAAAATCTTTATGGAGAGATCAAATTATTTGTATCTTAACGTGATAGAGTCTTATAGAATGCATCTTTAATAGATATGTACTTTTCTTTTTCATTTAATTAATATAGTAAACACTACTCACATATAGTCTTTTAATAAAATTATACGTGTTTTGGTAGTTTCAATTATAAGTAAATTTAACTAATGAAACTCTTAACAAATAATGAATTTTATTTATTACGTAAGTACATTAAGTTGGTAGTTGCAAGGATATTGCTGTGAATGGGTTCAAATTCAAATTCAATATTCCCTACTTTTCTACATTTGTGTGAGTTTAACCACTAGACTATTTGACAAAAAACTAATAAGTTATATATTTTACAGAAAAAGTTAATAAAAGTTTTATTTTCTCATGGGGAGAAAACAAATTTCTAGTTTGATCTTTGATTAGATGGTGTACCGTTGTGTGATAGGCTTAGCAGATTCGTGAGGATTGTGATTGATAAAAATATATCGGTAGTTAATATGTTTATAATGGGTTGGGGATGGGGGATTAGGTTAGGGGTGGTATAAGATGTTGTTTCAATGGAAAGAAGAGTTAGTCGGAGAGTGTTATGTTTTGATTGCTAATATTGTTTTGTAGGAGGATGTAGACAATATATAGATTTGATCCAAAGGTCACAACAATGAATACATGGTTAAAGAGGTGCACAAGATGTTGGTGTCGAATGTTGAAGGTGAAACACATTCATCATATGAAGTTATTTGAAAAAAATTGGTCCCTCTAAAGGTATCTCCTTTTGTGTGACCAGTCTTTCACAATCGTTTACTCACGAAGGACAACTTATTGAAGTGAAGATTTTTGGATGCGAACTCAAGGTTGTGTGTGGGTTGCTAAATTAAGAAGCACAACATGTGTTCTTTGATTGAAGTCGTGGAATATTTAGTGTAGTCTTCTAAATAGTGCTTTGGACCACGCTATTCAATTTAGTGGCTTGGGGAGGCGAGAAAAGAATAGTCATTAAGTCTTGAATCTTATTTGGTTAACATTGATTTGGTTGATATGGAAAATGAAGAATCAAGTTATTTTTCGTCAACAAACTTTTGATGTTGATCACATCCCAAATAATATTACATTTATTTTGTGGTGTTGGTTTAAATTTAAAGACAAAAGTTTCCCTTATTGATGTTGATCACATCCCAAATAATATTACATTTATTTTGTGGTGTTGGTTTAAATTTAAAGACAAAAGTTTCCCTTATAATTTTGATCAATGCTATTTACATTATGTTATATTTAAATTTTTAGGAGTCATATCAGTTGTAATAAAACTTCCTTATTATTATTGTTTTTTTGAAAATGATGTCTTGTTTATAAACCGTTTTGTATTTTATATTTTTGACACACATTGTGTTTAAAATATTTATATAATATAATTTATTTGGTCTTTTAAAAAAAAAATCTTAATACACTCGATTAACCAGTTCTATTTGTAACCAAAATTGAAGAGAGGAAGTCATTTTAAGTCACTCTCACATATTTATTATTATATAAAAAAGTGTAACAAGGAATTGACTCCAACACAAAAAGGAAGACTTCACTACTATAACAACAATAATAGTCTTCCAACAAAATGGATCCTTAGTTTACAATTAACAACACGTCAACACCTTAATTCCTTTTTTAGCACCAAAATCAGAGAACATGGTGAATCTTTGAACTCCAGAAAATCTAATTTATAAGCAACAAGTTCAGTTTTTTGTATTAACGTGTATGTTTCATTGAAACTGGAAGACAATTTTCTCATTTTCTACTATAAAAATTAATGTGTCAAGTTCTAATAAATTGTTTACTAATACATTCGCACATGAAAATTGTTTAAAATTCTAATGATTAACCTCAACTTAAACCAACACAAATAACTCTTTCAATTATGATACCATCAAGAACTTCATTTGTCTTTTGGAGGTCACCTCAGCCCTTAGGGACCAACTTAGAAATTGAAAATGAAATTTTGTTAGATTGAATTTCGCCATACTTAAAATCTATGATCTCAAAGCCATTTGATTTATGAAAATATTTTCTATTTTAATTTCTTAAAATTTCTTAAAATGTGTGTTAATTTTATTTTGATAATAAACTCTTGAAGTAAAATATTATCAAAGATTTTGATAATATAAAATGCTATTTTATATGAAAATGGATTTGGAGAAGTCATGAGAATAATTAAAATTTCTACTTCATTGTTTACAAATAAAATAAACATACATTTTAAAAATGCGAAATAAAATATTTCTACGAATTAAATTGTTTTATTTTATTTTAAAATATGCAAATATTTTTTTTGGGTTGATAATACGCAAAGATATCCTAATTAAAGAGTTTGGAAAAGTACATCTCAGACTAATCATGGAGGTCTATTGTTGAGTCTTACAACAAGAATGTTAGACTTTAGAAGTATTCTAATGGATAATTCGTAGTGACTTAGAGGTAATCCACCAAATTCAAGAGCTACCATACAACTCACGTTTACCTTGATAGTCATTTATATGTGTCTTGGGTTGAATTGAAGGGATCTATAAAGACAGTTTGATTTGTCTGTCCACTTGTGTGATGACATGATATCAAGCCTCCTAATCAATTTCATTTGTCTATCTACTGGATTGTGAAGAAGTATGTAGTCTAACCTCTAGCGTTGCATTGTATTAATGTGTTTCGAAACTGATAATAATTTCTCTGATGATTTGAGATTATAATGAAATATTTATTATTTTTTTGGAATGATTTTGACGTTGTAATAAACTGATAATAATTTCTCTGATGATTTGAGATTATAATAAGATATTTATTATTATTTTTGAGTGATCTTTATGATCCTCTTCCTCTTCAACTCTCTAAAGACACAAAGAATATTATAGTGTTCACCCTCTTCATATGCAATCTTTAAACATATACAAGTTTCCACTCTTTTCAATTCAGAGTCTTCATTAATTTCATTTGTGCCTCTCTTCATCTCTCATTCAATTGACAACACATATTTAGTTGTCATTTATGGAAATAGTTATGGAAAGAAATTGATGATTCATATTTTCTGTGCTAAACACATACAAATTATAAGAAATTTGTTTTTGATATTCCATAATTTAAAGATTATTTTTTTTAGAGATTTTAAAACAATAAAAATTATTTTGTGTTTATCTCACGTAATGAAAATCATTTTTTTTTAAAAATAGCTCATTTATATAAATAAAAATAAAAATTGTAACAAACAAATGAAAATCTTAAAAAATAATATTATTTTTTAAAAAAAAAACTAATTTTTACGAAACACTTTAACAAACCAACACTTAAGAAAATAAACTTCTAATATTTAAAGTTAGTATAAGAGTCTATTAAAATTTCCACCATCTATTAAAAAAGAGAGAAATGAAATAAAATGATAAATGCAATTTAAAGATGGAGATTTAAAAATATAAGAAAAAATAAGGAAAAAATGGAGAGGTTCCATTCCCCCTCTAAAACACATGTATTAGTCCTCCAAAAAGTTATTGAGATATTGAGAGCAAAAATGGAAAATTTAATTATCCATTTAAAAATTGAAAAGACAATTTTTTTAAAAATATTTTGCAGAAGTGATATTTCTTTTTAGACTATTAAAATTTTATATTTTGCGGAAGTGATATTTCTTTTGCGGAAGTGAAATTAGTTTATTTAAGTTTTTTGGTTTTATTGAAGTATTCATTCTAATAATATATTTGTTACATTGTTATGTATTTTTTTATTGTTAAAGTTATACATTTAACCATAATATTTTCTTCATTTTGTATAGTTTATATAAGCTTTGAAATATTAAATTTATAAATTTATGTACTTTTTGACATTTTTGATTTTATAAATTATTCGCAGGTGCAAATATAGATGATATGTAGGAAAAAAACACTACAAAGCAAAATATAAATATTTTAAGGTTCAAAAACCTTAAATAATAATAATAGCTTTTTACATAATAAAAATGTTAGTTACACAAAATTGTCCTGGCAAATAAAAATTCAATATATAATATAACAAAATTCTATAGATATAGTATTTTGGATAGAAAACACTTTCAATTACATAAACTATTGTTTCGTCTAAATAATTAGAATGTGAAATATTATTTTCAAATAATTATTTGACATGGTCAAGAAACTTTAAGAGTAGGTTATAAATATTTATAAGCAAGAAAAATTTGTGAAAGTTTAAGACATAAAAAATTTCTAGTGAATATTAAAATAATTAGAAGTTATTCATTTTTAAATATTTAATTTTATTCATTTTTTTTATTGTTTCGATTATGATTTTTGTTTTATAATTATGAAAAGAAAAAAATGCTGTGAGAAACGCATTCAACATCATAGAAAAAGAAGCTCATCTCCTATGCAATAATAATTATATATATGATTTTCAACAATAATTGATAATAGAAAAATAATATTAATTGAAATATATGAATTGAGAATATGTCATACAAATAAGTATAATTTGGTTGCATTTCATAATGTTATTATTTTAGCTTAAATTGATAATGTGCAAGAGAGTGGTTGAAAACAGAAGATATACCTTAATATGTGTATATAATTGAACTTGCATTGTGATACTTGTAGATATTGAAATGAAAATTTTGACGAATAATTAAAACTTTTAAGTGTTTTGATGAGCGATAAATTAAAGCTGATATTGTATTTGGATGGACAAGCGAAAATGTTTGTCTTACATATTGGAGAAACAAAATAGAATGAAAGGAGAAGATGAAAAAAATAATATACTTTAGAAGGTGTAACATCATAATTTTTATGAGTTGATATATATTACAGAATATGACATAGATAAAAATGAATTATCACAAATAGAATCTAAAGTCATATTTTAATATATTATAATAGATAGATTTGTGCTTCTTTGTTTTTATGTTAAAAAATTTAGTGATAATTTTTATTGATTAGATGTACTGTCAAGAATTGTTAGTTGTTTTTATTGTAAATTTAAATTGTTATGAAATTGTTTTATTTACATACTTAAATGATAAATTATTGTTTTTGGATTTTCTAAGAATATTAGTTAAACCTTATTTTAAGAATATACGTTAAACACCGAAAAAGTTTAATTGTTCACTTATATTTTATATTTAAAGTTTTAATTTTGAATAGATAAATGATTATTTTTTATTTTAGTTTGGCTATAACAGAAATGCTTGTGATGGTTTTCATTACACTATTATTCTTCGTTTAAAAATTAATGTTGTGTAGATGTTGTTGTTATTTAAACAAAAATATTGTCATAAAAGGTAATTATAAAATTTTAAACTTGTTTATTTTGTTTATATATATATATATCGTATAATTTAATTTCATCAAAAGTGAAAATATTAATTTTCATGTTCAAATTGTTTAAAAAAAATTATTTTATAATAAAACAAATTAGAGGTGCTAACTTTAAAACCGTAAAAAAATCATATTTATGGTTGGTAAGACTTTAATGTTAGAAATTTTAGAAAACAAATTACGAAAGATTTAAATTTGGTTTATTTTATAAAATGAAAATAATTTAATATTTAAATTATTGTTGATTTATTTTAAAGAATTAAATTATGTTATAGTTGTTTTGATTTCTAAAGTAAAATAAAATATCTGTCCTAAAAATGTTTATGAGTCACCCCATAAATTTGTAGCCATAAAAAATATAATATTTTTTGTCTCTACAAAATATATTATCTATTTAACTTTAATCTTTATAAAATTTCTGAATAATTATATTTTTAATTTTCATATATAGTCTCTATAAAATATATCACTAATAAACAAAGAAGATTGAATACAACTAAATGTTGAAGAGTCGGGAGAACGCAAGAGCAACAATAAATTAAATATTCCAATACCACAAGAGACTTTGACAACACATATCTATCAATTACGACATTGAGTATATGGGTCACCGCTTATATATCCAATATTTACTACGTTTCTAGTCGATATAGTACTTAACCACTCACACTTGAATCTAAGAATTTCTCCTCGAGTGTGAGTCCACACATCCTATATACTTGCATCATTGTTATTATCAACAAGACCCGCCTCCTGAGCACACCGTCAAGAAGATTTTCGACACAAGGATCAAACATTAGGATCTACTCCTACCCCTCCACCAAATCGAACTATGACTCTGATACTACTTGTTGGAGAGTCTGAGGAGCGTCATAGCAACAACGAGCCATATACTCCAAGATCACAAAAGACTTTGACATCGTATCTCCACCAAAACCTTAAGACATTAGTTAAGTATATGTATTCTCACTCTTATATCCAACATTTCTTTTCTTCATAGTTGATGTATAACCACTCACACATGAATTCTAACAATCTCTCTTTTAAGTGTTAGTCCTCTATATTACTAGACATGATTCACACTAGTATCTCACTTATGCTCTCCCACTTAGCTAAATCAGGACTCTGAAACTACTAGTTGGAGAGTTGTAAATTGCGTGTGGGAGCAACAACTGTTCCAGAATCACAAAAAAATTTAACACACATCTCTATCAAAAACTTAATATATTAAGTATATGGATCACCGTTCTTTTATCTATATGTTCGTATATAGTGGATATTGTACTTAACCAATGAATGATGAAAACATTAAAAAATACGTTCATATACAAATTGGACATATGGCATGTGGTGTCATACAGCACTCTTGTTTTAAAATATGCAAAGCCAGCCGGCCTTAGGATTTTCATTTTAATTTTATGGTCAAATTAATTGCAATAAATAATAAAAATATATTTTTATCAATAATTGTATGTATGAGTTTTTTTAGTAATTATACGATTTTATTTTATTTTTTTAAAAATCAAACGTGTTTCAACCAACAAAGCCTTAAACTTCCATTTTCGTAAAGTAAGGGCTTCCATAACTTCACGAAGATTTTTGTATTGTATTCGTTTGAAATTATAAGAACCCTTTGATTTTAAAAAATTGACAATAAATATAAGTCTACTTTAAGTTAAGTTTATTATTTTAAAAATTAAAAAATCAAAGTTTTGTACATTTATTTAAAAATGACACATGAAATATTTTACACACTATAAAAAAGGACGTAAAGAGTATTCCACATTATTGTTACACATGCTTAAGGCTTCATAGTAATTTTAGAATTGAATTCAACTACGTTTCATTCATTCAATTTGTTTCTCACAACTCATTTAGTATTTTGAATTTTTTATCTTGTTAGATAATGTTATTATATATTAGTAACAAGGGTATTTTAGCCATTTCTATTCTTTTATATATATACCTATTGTAACCCTATTAACTTAAGTTTGGTTCATTCTATGTTATGAAATCCTAGAGTGGTTGTCTCTCTTCTTCCTCTTTTCATTGTTAACATGGTATCAAAAAGCTTTGGTTGATTTTGGGATCTACTATAAAGAAGAGAGAAATTATTTTGATAGAAAAGATAACCGCCAAAAGAGAAAACAGAAGAGTAACCCTATTCTCGATTTTCTCACAAAACCATCAATTGCGCATTCACTAACTGTTGGATCAGGTTGATTTTTGAACAGAAGGTTCAAAACATTCAGGTCTTCGTATTCAACGGACGGATCGGCGAAACGACGTTTGTAGAGGGGAGAAATTGTGCTCGCACAGAACCATATTATCCATAATTTATTTTGTCTCAGTGATTGTGTTTGTCGTATTTTCTTGTCAATATTTGTTATGGATGGTGCTAAGGATGATTCTCTTCAAGCACATTGGAAAGCACATTGTTCGAAATTGGGGAGAGCACATAAGAAGAATTTTAGGGGACCATCGTCCAATGTTGTTGCTTCTGCTCCTCCTACCATTGACTCTAGTTCTGATTTTGGTTTGGTTCACATGATTTCAATTGTTGTAGTTCTTTGCTGATTTGGTTGATAATTTAATTGTTCGTCTCTCCTATCTATTTGGTTGTTTTCTTCTGTGTTGTCGCTCTCTCTGTTGCTTCTTCTGTTTGATTGCTCATCTCTCTAGTGATTTGCTTTGTTGCTTCTCTCCATATTGATTATTCTATTTGTTTGCTCTTCTCTCATGTGGTTCATCTATTTGTTTGCTTCTCTCTTTGTTTAGTTTGGTTTAGTATTGTTTAGTTTGGTTTGATTTAGTTTTGTTTGGTTTGATTTTTTGTTGGCTTGGTTCTTCTCTTGATTGTGACTATTTGATATAATTGATTTTGTTGGTTTGGTTTCTCTCTTTATTGTGGTTTCTCTTTTTTTTGGTTATTCTCTTTGATTGTTGCTTGTTCTTTGGTGACATCCCTCTTGTCCCCCTGGCTGTCCAACCACCTCCTGCGATTGTTGATCCTCCTCATTACCCCTCTCGTCAACTTTGTTTGAGCTCTCTTCCTATAAAGAGGTTGTTCTTGATCCTCTTTGGCATCAGACTATGGCAGAAGAACTATCTACATTGTACAAAATCAATACTTGGGAATTAGTACCTATTCCTCCTAGAAAACGTGCTATTGTATTTCGTTAGGTATACAAGATCAAAACTAAGTCTGATGGGTCAGTTGAGTGCTACAAGGCACGTCTTATTGTTAAGGGTTTCTCTCAACACTATGGTATGGATCATGAAGAAACTTTTGCTCCTGTAGTCAAGATGACCAATATTCGTACTCTTCTTCTTTACAGATTGTTGATTTGTTAACAAAGATGCATTTCAATAAACGTTTTCGGTTTTTAGTTGACAAACTATCGATGTTCCATGTTAATGCATCGTGAGTTTGAGGGGAGATGTTAGATAATGTTATTATATATTAGTAGTAAGGGTATTGTAAACATTTCTATTCTTTTATATATATATATACTCATTGTAACCCTATTAACTTAAGTTTGGTTCATTCTATGTTATGAAAGCCTAGAGTGGTTGTCTCTCTTCTTCCTCTTTTCATTGTTAACATATCTATTATCCAATGTTAATCCCAGAGGACCCTGGAACTCGAATAATCTTAGGTTCAATTTTTAATTTCATTTTCTATTATATTATTTGTTGGTTGATGTTACAAAATCGTTAATTGTTTCCTTCTTTGATAGTATCTTCACAAGTTTTGTGATCCAAACGATTACTAACATAATTAATGCAGGTTTTGGTTTAGTGATGCTCATTCTTAATCTTTTGGGATGTACATATTACATATATAGAAAAATATGTCGACGTTGATCAGTTGGTGCAATAGATATTCATATGATAGTGGTCAAGGTTCTACCCGCTTCAACAGAAGAATTCTTCAATAATATATGGAAGAAATGGGTACAATTGATAAAGTTCATTTCAATCTTATCAAGCTATACATTCCGTTAATGACATTGATTATGCAAATAAACTTTTACAATTATATTTTTATTTAGTATATATTTACAATCATGTTTCTAAGACTATACATGTGCTCTAAATTATTGTACAAAAAATTAAAAAACGTAAATCATTTATAAGGTATGATGAATGTTTTTTGAATGATTAATGTGAAAAATATATTGTTGCAACATTTTGATATACTTTTAATTACAATAATCATTGCTTCTTACAAAACTTGCATTAATCTTTATTGAAAGTAAAACATTTTATCATACAAATGGAATGTATTTATGTAAACAAACCAAAAACAAACGGAGTACACTTAAAATTTATTGATTGTGAGAGAGGAAGACACCAAGAATTTGGCTTCATGTATGAATTGTATAATGTTTCGAATAACCAATTAAACTCAAATGTCCTTCCTTTTTTTAAAGGCAAAGATGAATATATATCGATTGAAAATGAATACAAGGGTACAAAATCAGAATCACCAAAGGAACAAAAAACGGAGAACAAATTTGACAACAATGCCATGGGCCATCCAAAACACCTGAAGACTTTTTACCACACTTGCATAGAAAATCACAAGTCAAAAAAAGGGTTTAAAGGCATTGTAGTATATGCCGTCGTATTTTGTCGTTACAATCAGATTTCATCCTTTGTTAAAGTTATACACCACATCATTAGCACCTTAAGTGAATTGAATATTAAATATTGACCTGTTGCATATTAAAAATGAAAAATTATTAGTATACATTTATACAATTTGTGTACACTTGTAGAGAGATAAAAATAAAATATAGTAAATTGATAGATGTGATATGTGAATAATATGTATATATAAAGAAAATGAAGTGTAAGTTGAATATGTGTAAAAATATATGAGTGTATAAATAATGTTGTTAAATTAAAAATATATTATTATATGGTACAAAGGACACAATACAAGATAATTTGTATTGTAATATAATTCAAATTAGGCATTCACTTGTTTTAGATAAAAATAATGGGTAGTTAGCAAGTTTAACCAATGTATGGTTAACAATTGAAGCTAGCTATATAAATACTCTTGTAACCACAGTTAACAAGTATGAAATGCAACAATTCAATTTCTGTTAATGCACTCTTCCCTTTCTCCATCATTCATTCATCAAGATTCATCACCAAAGTAAAACCGATTCCCAACATTTGGCACCAGAGCCCAGTTTGAGGCGGAACACAGCGGTGAACGATGGCAACGTAGAAGAGCAACGACCAGATTCCGACGAAACTGTCGATCTTCGACGATAACAACTATGAGAGGTGGACGGCGTAAATGAAGGTCGTGTTCAGGTATCAAGGTGTTATTGATATTATAAGCATCGGTATCACAACGTTGGCGGAGAATCCCACAGAAGCATTAAGGGCAACACATCGCGAACAATTGAAGAAGGATGACAAGGAAATTTTCTTGATTCATCAATGTGTGGACGCGAACGTTCTTGAGAAGATCATAGAGTATGAGACTACTAAAGAAGCGTGGGATGTGCTAGCCACCACATACGCCGGGGACAAGCAAACGAAGAAGGTGAAATTGATGGCGATGAGGCGTCAATTGGGGCTATTACAAATGGAATCCAATGAGTCAGTGGCCAGTTTCGTAAATAGGTTAGTAGTTCTAACTAATCAAATGAGGAGCTGTGGTGAAATCGTATCTGAATCCATGAAAGTGGAAAAGGTTCTCACTGGATTAACCCCAAATTTTGATGGAGTTGTTTCTGCAATAGAGCAAGCTAAAGACCTAGATACATTGAAACTAGAACAATTGCTAGGTGCTTTAGAAGCACATGAATTGAAATTAAAGAACATGGATAATATCAAGAAAGATGATAAAGAGAATGAGAAAGCCCTGTTTGCACAATCTCAAAAGAAAGGAGGTGGAAGTGAATCTTAGAAGAATAAGAGAGGAAGAGGAAAGTGGAAGAACAATAAGCAAGAAGGCAATAACCCTAAGGGTGAGAATCAGAAGAAAGAAGGTGACAGTAATGGAAAGGGAAAGAAGAAATCTAAGGAAGATATTCAGTGTTACAATTGTCAAAAATATGGTCATTATGCAGATGAGTGTAACAATCCTAAGGTGCCGAGAAAGAGAAATGAAGAAGCTCAATTTGCGCAAGACTCTGATAATCAGGAAATCGTGATGCTGATGGCTATCATTAACAGAGAAACAGGTTGTGAAGAATGGTGGTATTTGGATACTGGTTGCTCAAATCACATGATAGGGCATAAGGATTGGTTCTGTGAGCTTGATGAAACAGTGAGAAGAAGCATAAAGTTTGGAGATGGAAGATCTGTAATGGCCAAATGAATTGGAAAAGTGAGCATAAAAAGAGTAGATGGAAGTAAGGTGGTGATTAGTGATGTACTGTATGTTCCTAATATGGAAAGTAACTTGCTTAGCTTGGGACAATTGATGGAGAAGGGATTCTCAATGCATATGCAAGGTGAACATATGGAAGTTGCTGATACAAATGGCAAATGTATCTTGAAAGTCCCTGTATCAAAGAACAGAACCTTCAAGGTTGGTGTGAGTTCATTTGAGCAAAAATGCCTAACTGCTCAAGACAATGAAAGTGTGTGGAAATGGCACAAGAGATTGGGACACTTGAACTTCAACAGCATGAGAAAGCTGCAGATGAAGGGTATGGTAGCTGGTTTGCCAGTAATTGAAGTTCCAAAGGGTGTGTGTGGTAAATGCTGTGAAGGGAAACAACCTAGGAAATCTTACAAGACTGCAGTGCCAACAAGAGCCAAGACAAAGCTTGAAATTGTACACTCAGATGTGTGTGGACCATTTGAAGCTAAGTCTTATGGAGGTAACTTGTACTTTGTTTCTTTTATAGATGATTTTACCAACAAAATGTGGATTTACTTGTTGCAAAAGAAGAGTGAAGTCTTTACAACATTTAAATCA
This sequence comes from Cicer judaicum, assembly GCA_037974835.1. Classification (NCBI taxonomy): domain Eukaryota; kingdom Viridiplantae; phylum Streptophyta; class Magnoliopsida; order Fabales; family Fabaceae; genus Cicer; species Cicer judaicum. The sequence continues at coordinate 4,966,548 of JBBPBS010001075.1, read as the reverse complement.
TTTAAGAAACTTGCTGAAAAACAAGCTGGAAATTCAATCAAGTTACTAAGAACAGATGGTGGGGGGGAGTATACATCAACTGAATTTGAAAATTACTGCAAGGAAGAAGGATTAATTCATGAAGTAATGGCACCTTATACCCCTAAACACAATGGGACTGCAGAGAGGAGAAACAGGACCATATTGAATATGGTAAGGTGCATGTTAAAGGAGAAACATCTGCCAAAAGAATTCTGGGCAGAAGCAGTGTTTACTGCAACTCATATTCTGAATAGAAGTCCCACGAAGAGGCTTGAGGAATTAACACCAGAGGAAGCATGGAGTGGAGTCAAGCCCAATGTGAAGCATTTTAAAATCTTTGGCTCACTGTGCTATAGGCATGTGCCTGAACACAATAGAAAAAAGTTAGATTCAAGAACTCAAGCAATGATACTAGTAGGATATCACAACACTGGAGCATATACATTGCTTGATCCCTTGAACAAAAGAATTGTGATAAGCAATGATGTTATAGTTGATGAAACTAAGGAGTGGGATTGGAATAACAGTCGTGCAAGCCAAACTGGTATTACAGTGGAAGTTGAACTTGATGATGGTCAAATAGAAGAAGAGGATAAGGATATGCAAGGTAATGATGAGCCACAGGAAATTGTTGAAGGCAACTTAGCTGCACCTTTAAGAAGATCATTGAGACAAACAACAATACCAGCCAGATATCAGGACTATGATGTATTTCCTAATAGTGCAATTGACATTGATGGTGATCTCCTAAATCTAGTATTGTTAGCAGAAGCTGAACCTGTGTCTCTAGAGGAAGCACTGGCTCACCCTCATTGGAAGGATGCTATGGATGAGGAATTGAGATCAATTCACAAGAACAAAACCTGGGAAATGGTAAGCTTGCCAAGAAATAAGAAGGCTATAGAAGTGAAGTGGTTGTTCAAGACAAAGGTTAAACCCTCTGGTGAGATTGCTAAGTACAAAGCAAGGCTAGTAGCAAAAGGATTTCTACAGAAACCTGGCCTTGATTTCAATGAAGTTTATGCACCTGTAGCTAGAATAGAAACTATAAGAATGATAGTTGCAATTGCTAGCAGAAAGAAATGGACATTGAGTCAGCTAGATGTAAAATCTGCTTTCCTCAATGGTCCCTTAGAAGAAGAAGTATACACTAAGCAACCACCTGGCTTTGTCAAGAAGGGCATGGAAGACAAGGTGATGAAGTTGAACAAAGCCTTATATAGCTTGAAACAGGCTCCACGAGCATGGAATAGAAGAATTGATGGGTTCTCGCTGAAATTACAGTTTGTGAAATGTACTACAGAACATGGTGTATACTTGAAAGATTGTGGTAAGTCTGGAGTGCTAATACTCTGTCTGTATGTGGATGATCTTCTTGTCACTGGTGACAGTGAACAAGAGATCAATGACTTCAAAACAGAGATGATGAGGGAATTTGAAATGTCTGATATAGGCAAATTGTGTTACTTCTTAGGAATGGAATTTGTGTCATTCAAGAGAGGCATATTCCTTCATCAAAAGAAATATGCAGCAGACATATTAAAGAGGTTTAATATGACTGATTGCAACCCTGCTACTACTCCTTGTGAACCAGGAATTAAACTCACTGCTGGTGCAGATACAGAACTGGTTGATTCTACACTATACAGGCAGCTCATAAGCTCACTGAGATATCTTTGCAACTCTAGACCAGACATTACCTTCAGTGTCAGTCTAGTGAGTAGATTTATGGAAAAACCTTGCAAAGATCACTTGCTTGCAGCTAAGAGAATTCTTACGTATGTAAAAGGAACATTAGATTGTGGCATTCTATTTCCTACTGCAACAGGCAATTTTGAGTTTGAAGTCCTTGGTTACACTGATGCAGATTGGAGTGGAGATAATGTGGATAGAAAAAGCACCTCAGGGTATATTTTTATGCTTGGTGATGCTCCCATATCTTGCGGTAGCATTATCCAGTTGTGAAGCTGAGTATATCTCAGCTGCATTTGGTGCTAGTCAGGCTCTTTGGTTGAGCATGCTGCTCAAGGAATTAAATGTCAAGTACTGTGAAGTAATGAAGTTGAGAGTTGATAATAGATCTGCTATTGACTTGGCTAAACATCCAACAGCTCATGGACGTAGCAAGCACATAGAAGTAAAATATCACTTCCTTCGTGATCAAGTCAACAAAAACAACCTAGCACTGGAACACTGCAGAACTGAGGTGCAGTTCGCAGATATACTAACCAAGGCAGTGAAGCCTGGAAGACTTAAAGAGATGAAGAACATGATTGGAATGCTCACATTAAGTAATTTGAATTAGGTGGTGTATTGTAATATAATTCAAATTAGGCATTCACTTGTTTTAGATAAAAATAATGGGTAGTTAGCAAGTTTAACCAATGTATGGTTAACAATTGAAGCTAGCTATATAAATACTCTTGTAACCACAGTTTACAGGTATAAAATGCAACAATTCAATTTCTGTTAATGCACTCTTCCCTTTCTCCATCATTCATTCATCAAGATTCATCACCAAAGTAAAACTGATTCCCAATAATTTGTTCCTCTCTCTAATAATTCAACTATGAGTTGCGATAAGCTCATTAGTTTCACTTTTCAGAAACTCATCAAAACAAAATTTCGCGGTACTGCTGAAAAAAGTTTAAGATATTTAAGAGGTCTTATTGAGAATGAGTTAACAAAAAAGTGAAAACCTTAAAAAAGAAAAGTGAGATTGTATGAATATACGAGTGAATATGAAAATTAGTCCTTAAATTATAAACGTCGATCAAGTTAGTCTACAAATTTTATGAATTGATAAATATATCTTTAAAATTTTAAAATATCAATCAAAATAGTTCTTATATAAATTTTTGGTGTTAGATATTTTGATTTGATATTCTAATTAAATACATGATTTATTAATATTGATCTCACATCAATGTCATCTTTCTCAAGGATAAATTTACTAATAAAATTTTGTTATCACAAAAATAAATTTATGAGTAATTGAAATTGTATATGAACTAAATTTATTTGTTGTTAGTAATCGAACACAACTTTTGACTTATCAAATTTTTATTGTGATTTTATATTATAAAATAGAACAATTTAACACTTAAATTATATAAAAAGAATTATGTTTTTAATAATGATGTACTTGTACATTTTTTTTTAAATAGTGTGTATCTCGTACTCATATAAATAACCGGGGTCCTACACATGCCAATCATCATAGCTTTCACTTTAGTACTCTTTAATTATTATAATTTTTATTTTTCAATGACTCTTTTATTTTCATGAATAAAGTTTCTAAGAATGACAATTTTGAAAATCCTCGTTGAATAAAAGTGATTTAGTTTAAGTAGTTAATAAACTTTAATTAAATAATCAATTGTTTGAAATAATCCAATTTAAATTTAAATCCTAATTGAAATAATTATTGTCCAACTTTTACTTATCTTTCAGCAAAATTTTAAAATATTAGAACTTCATTTTCCTAAAACTCATAGGGTTAAAAGAAAATCACATTGAATATAAAAAATTAATCGTCTATAACTAAACTTTTTAATAAGTTCAGTTGATGATACTAATAATCAAATTTCGGATGGAGGGAGTATTTTACTTAATGTAATGAATCTATTAACAATGAATTGGCTCCTAAACAAAATAAAGACTTCACTAGTAAAACTAGAGTCTTCTACCAAAATGCATGGATCCTTAATTGAACATTGACAACACCTTAATTCCTTTTAAAGCACAAAAAATGGAGAACATAGTGAATCTTGAACTCGCAATGAAAATTAAATTTGCAAGCAACATGTTCAGTTTTATTTATTATCTTGTAAGCTCCACTCAAACTAGGAGACAATAACCAAGCTTATGTGAGCTTTTTTGTAATCATTTTTTCAATATAAAAACTAAATTCATATAACTTTTAAACTCACGTTTTTAATTTATACATGAACTTAGTTCACGCCCATTTCGATGTATTGTTTTACGTTGATGTACATAAATTCAACGTATATATTTCTCTAATACATTGGAAAAAATGGAAGCCAAAAATCATGAGGGAAAAATGGAACAAAAAATGGACAAGAGAAAATAGGTTTGAGTTGGTAAATGAGAGGAGAGAAAGACAGAGAAATATAAAAAAAGAGGAAAACGAAGACAAAAGAAGTAGAAGATGAGAAAGAAAGAAACAAAGAAAAAGAGGAAGAGAAAATTAGAAGATAAATTAACAAAACTACTTCAAAATTTGAAAAGAAACTAAGGATTTTTTTTTTTTTTTTTTAATTTGAGGTGTTACCAGTTATGAGGACCTAAAATAGCCTTATTTTAGGTTCTTATTAGCCAAAAATTTTAAATGATGTAACTAGAAAATGTCATAAAATGTTATAAACTTATCATTGATGTTTGCGTTTCTAATTAAGGTAAAGAGAAAAAGTGATAGTTATTATATGATTTTGAAAGAAATGATTCAATTATTATAAAGTGGAATGATGTCATACGTGTCTTAATTGAATATTTTATGTTAAACATTATGTGCTTAATTTTGTGTATGATACTATTGATTATGACTTATGGTTGATGATTTGGCTAAATTTTGATTTGTTTTGTTTAACTAATAATCGATTAGATAATAGACAATGTATATACATAACATATAATGTACGTCATTGGGCCACTGAATGAACTTAAACCTAAAACTTCTCTAAACCTTTAACACTAGTTCCTTTTCTCCAAAGAGGCGCTATTGCCCATTGTAAGTAATTTAAATTACATAGTAGCTATAGCCTATTGTAAGTAATTAAAATTTCAAAATTCTAGTGGTGATTTAAATTTCCCACCACATAGCTTTAGACATAGTAAAAAAAAAAAGAGAGATTCACACACAAATTAATGGGAGAAAATAATGCACCAAATTAACCAAAGAAAAGACATTTATATATTGGCAATTACCAATTGAAAATACGCATGAAACAAAGGGACATTGTCTACCAATTTAAATGTAATTAATGTAATCAATTTTATAGACCACGTATATCCTAATTCCATATCAATATGAAAAATGAAAAAATGAAAAAAGAAAAAAGAGAGCCTTGATCTTATTAGGAGCAGACAGGTGCCACGGCACTCCTTATATATTTAAATTTCTTATATATATATATATATATATATATATATATATATATATAATATTATCAAAATAATAATAGTGATAAATTATTAAAATATCCTTAAACTCTATGGTTGGTTTTTGAGTAATTTTCACCTCTCTTCTTAACTCTAGTGTGATATTATTTTTTAATTGTGTATTGTTTTAATTAATATGTGTATTTTTTTTATGAGTGACACGATATTTAAACATAAAAAAATTAATACATTTTTTTAAGAAGAAATTTTTTGACAAAGATGAAAATTATAAAATGGATATATTTTATTTGATTGAATTGTGAAAATTGTGTGACTTGTGAAAATTGAAATTCTAATTTTTTTTTAACTTATCTACTATGTATGAATTGTGTGGTACTCTAAAAAAAAATTATATAACTTTCAAAAATTTCAATTATAATATTTCAATTAATACTTGTTGCTCTCTGACTCCCCTAAATTTTTTGTGCAAATGATGATGATGATATGAATTAAGCTTCCAAGATCCACCCTCCATGAAACCACTCATGATGAACCCTGATTCGATTACAAGGGTAGTAAATCACTTCATGAGAAGCAAATAAATATACAATATAGTAATATCTCTTTTGTGAGAGGATATTCTCACTAATGATTTTCCCTAACCACCAACCATCGCTATCAAATACATCAACTCTCTGGTTTAGCCGAAACTCATGAGGATTTTAGACACGTGGCGGTGACCGACGAAGCTCTTTTGGGAAAATTGTCTCTTTGAGAGGTTCAGAATTGTCATCTTCAACAAGATTCTTGTAACGAACAACATATTTTCCATTCTCAAGACATGAAACAATTGTGGCTTCATAGTATGATCCCACAAACCCTTGTTCTTTGCTGCATACTTCCACTTTGTCTCCTACTTTGTAATCAACCCTCTTCACTGGTGGACGCATACTTGTTGCACAAGACAAGAATCTAATTGATGAGAGAGAGATGGAAGTTTTTGTGTGTGTGTGTATGAAGTAACAACATTGTGTGTTCTTATATAGTTGAGGTGATGGGGAATGTGTTTGGGATTGGGATTGAGTATATTTATCAATGAGGATGGGTGTTTTAAATGAATTTTAATAGAGACATTTAAAGTTTATAATAATATATATTTTAATGAAATTATTAATTATTTTATCAGAATTAATGTTAGACATTTTATTAAATTAATATATTCAATTTTATATAATATTTTTTATAAATTAATTTATTATTTGATTTTGAAATAATAATAATTTTATATAAAATTTTATTAGTTTTATATTAAAAAATATCAAATATGAGACTTTTTCTTTAAGGAAATTCTTTTAATATCTTTGGAGGCATAAAGTGATTGGTTTAGTGGTTTTATGTTTAGGTCAATTTGTTTCTTTAGTTAGTATTTATTTTTTAATAATCAATATTAGACATAATTGAATATTTGTAAATAATTATTAAATTACATTTTAACAATTATTCAATAAATCTTTAAGGCTTGTTTTGTATAGGATACGACACACATGTTATGTTGTTATGTTTGATGTTTGGTTTTAACTCTCTGGAGTAAGTAAGTAAAGTATGGTTAAGATTTGTCCAGTTTAAATTCAAACTCGAACGATTTGTCTTTAACTAAAGTTCAATAACCACTTGAGACAATTATTTGGTCAAGATATTAAATTGAGACATGATATGATATTAAGTTGGATAAAGATACGATAAACTTTTTTTTTTATTGTGTACTTCATGCATACATACATCATAACAAACATGGTAACATTATTTTATCATGTCATGTATTAGGTAGTTGGTACGCACCACACCACATCATGACATAATATAATATATATCATATTTAAATGTCAAAATTATAATTGTATAATAATTACGTATTATTTTATCTATAACATATAACTCACCTAGCAAATATCAATATTGTTAGGTTAGACACCATGTTTTGGGACCTCGCAGTTGTGAGTGGGTTTATTTATCATTTCATCTACAGATCAAAAAATAATTTACATATTATTTTTTCCAAATTAACTTACAACAATTTTAAATATTATAAATTAACAAAAAATTTAATTGTAGTTTTGGTCCACCTATTTTAATTGAATCTCGAAAGTTGTCCCCCAATTTTATTTCTCCCCAATTTTAGTCCTCCAAATAGAATTGGGGTCCAAAACTTAATGAAATATAAATTTTTTAAGTCACACCGAACTATTTATGATCATAGATTTCAAGTACAATTGTTGCACCACGAAATCTTGAGACATGGTGTGGCATAAACAAGTGCAAAAAAATGACACTTCATCAGGTTTTGGACTAAAATTTTATCTGGAGGACCAAAACTGAGGAGAAATAAAATGGGGGACTATTTTCATTATTCAGCTAAAATAAGGGACCAAAACTGCAATTTAGTCTAACAAAAAATGCTAAATAATTAAATAAGTAGTAATATGATTTTATATTTAAAATTGATCAACACAACTAAATAAACAATTTCAAATTTAATAAAAAAAACAATTTAAAAATTTAAAAAAATATAATCATTAACCAAACAATTCTACCCTTACAAAGATGAAAAAACTACCCCATTCAAAAATTATATTTATTCAAAAAATTTAAATTAATATTTGTATTTTTAATTTTTGTAAAATAGTTATTACATTATATAAAATGAAAATATTGTTCTTGTGATAAAATCATACATATTTTTAAAAATTAGGTTAAATAGCATTTGCTGCCCCTTAATTTAATTTCAGTTAACGTTTAAGTTATTTATCTTTATTTTTCTGATTTGGTCGTTTATTTTAATTTAAAGTGACAATTTGATATTTTATGTTTTTAAATGTCAACAATATTATCCTTTGTTTTTTAAAAAAATTCAAAAAAATCATCAAAATTTTCAAACAAAACTCATAAAATTAAGTATCATTTTTAAAATAATGCAAATTTCATCAAATTCATAACTTAAATATTTAAATAAATTCATATTTTCATTATTTATTTAATAAAATTTGCATTATATTAAAGATGATAATTAATTTTATGGGTTTTGTTTAAAATTTTTGATGAATTTTTGTAAAATAAATTACATAATTGTTGATATTTTAAAACATAAAAAGTTAAACTATCACTTAAAATTAAAATAAATAATCAAAACTATTCAACTTTATCATAAACTAACCCAATTTAGACACAAATGCATCACCTTGAATAATCACCCGTTATCAATAAAAATACGCAGATTACTTAATTTCATAATATCATTCATAAATATGTAATTCATATAAAACATAATTTAAAGATAACACACAACATAATGAATACATAATCTTGTAATATGCATATTACATCACCTTGAATAACCAAAACCATTCAACTTTATCGTAAACCAACCCAATTTAGACACAAATGCATCACCTTGAATAACCACCCATTATCTATAAAAATACCGAGATTACTTAATTTCATAATATCATGCATAAACATGTAATTCATATAAAACATTTTAAAGATAACACACAAACATAATGAATACATAATCTTGCAATACGTTTATATAACATATAATTCAAGTAGGAAAGTCAATGGAGGGATACCCTTACAGTTATGAATGTCGTTATCAAGGTTCCTACACAATATTATTGCTCCAAAAATATTATATCTTCACAAATTAATTTATTACCCACTTAGTGTCAAAACTCATCTATTATTAATAAAAAGAATCACATTCTCCAATTATTAAAAAATATATCATATTACATATTTTATTATTTAGTTCATTTAACTTTGCACTTTTGATCTTTCAGTTTCATAATATTAATTTGAAGTCGTAAATCTCAAATTATAGGTTGTTGTAAAATTTAATTTGATCTATAAAATTTTAAGTTTCAATTTAATTTTCCTTAATTTTGTATAATTTAAATTATTTTATAATAGAAAACATGTTTTTGAACCATAACAAATTTTTTGAATTTAAACGCTCGCGTACTTTTCGAAACCAAAATGCAAAAAGAAAAGGAACGGAAACATAGACAAAGTTTTATATTGTAATTACTCCAAAAATAAAAATTTAAAAACAAGCGAGTAAATAAAATATTTAGATTATGCAGAACAATAAACTATAATAACAATAATTAAATAAAAGCAAATTAAGAATATTTTTTCATATAACTACTAACAATAATTATAAAACTTTTTAATTAAATCAACAATTCAATTGATAGTCAATGAAAACATAGTCCTTGAAATAGAGCCAAAAGCTTAATAAATTGAACGGATTTTGTGAAGTAGTAAAAATACTAAAACCACTAGGACTATATATATGTTTTTTGAGTATCAATTAATTTTTATTTAATTTAATTAAACAAGAATCTTTAATTAATTTGGTGAAGAAAAACTTTTAACAACGAAATAGTAAACTTTAGACAATTAGAATCAAAAATAAATGGAAAAGATATATGATTATACTTTTCATTTTTAAATTACATAACATAACCAACAGTTATGAATTGTTACAATTTTTATCATCCTTATTGCTATTTTCTTCGATGTAGTTCTTCAAGCTTCCTTCACATTGTATCCCTTGGGTAGCATCATGGAATCCTATACATAATTGAAAAATATATGAAGAATTAATAAAATAAGAATAAAAATTATATGTGCTTGTGTAAGAGTTATTTAAGATAGAAGAAGAGAAACCTACGTATTACAATCAGTCTTAGGATCCAATGAAAAAGAAAGAGGGATGCTACAAAGTTGGGGGAGCTGTTTTACTCTATCAGGATTAACTCCAAATTTTGTGGAAGCTGCCTTAAAACATTTACAAATATCTCTTCGAATTGGAGTGGTGTTGGCCTTTTTGAATACATTATTTGCTCTTATACAACAATCAGGAGATGGGTTTGGTGGGGTAGAACCCTGCAAAAAAGGCACACATGGAATCAAGGAGAATACAGCTTCGCTGCATGTGATGTCATCAATTTGACTTGCATTCATTGTCATCATGAACAAACTAAAAACCATCACAACCACAAAAACAACATTTTTCTTCCCAAACATTTTAATTTTGATATTGATACGTTTGATATTTCTACGAATTTGTTTGTTGTGATCAACCACTAAAAATATTCCTTTATTTATAGGTTGGATAGTTACAATTTTAAGAAAACTACTATTAAGGCTGAACTTGTTACATTTTTTTAATTAAAATACATGGTCAAATAACAATTAAGACAATAGATTCTGTTACTTTGAATTTATTATCCATTATTATATCATATAAAGTATAATTTATTTTGTAGTAAAAGTAGTTGAATGTATTAATTTTTCATTAAAATTCAATTCAATGGACAAATAACTATTTTGGATATGTTTCCAAATGATGTATTTACTGATTCCTACTTTTGAATCATAATCAGAATACAAATTTTAACAATATAATAGTGTTCATAATTAACTTATTATATCATAATGATTAATCAAACAGTGAATAGAGACGAAATATGATAATCATATTATATTATGTCTCCTATCATGTTCACTAAATAGACTCTTAAAGATACTTAAAGTTTCAAATATACATATTTTATATTTTAATGATTTTTTATTATAATTTTTTTTAGTACACAAATAAAATAAATCTTAACAACAGGCAACTAACATTCTTTTGAAAACAATATTTTCTATTTTTTCTCTTATGTTTCAATGTTATTTATTATGATATAATTTTTTCTAATAATTAAATAAATCTAATTAAAATATTTTAAAATTCAATGTTATGATTTTACCAAATTAGTCTATGTCTTTATCTATATCTATCCAATATTGTCACCTATATATATTTTATCTATGTATTTATTTATATCTATATCTACTATATATATTATATATATACAAAAATTAAAATAAAACAAAACTTCATGCAACTAATTACATACATTCCACGTGGAATCTCCTATATCATTCAACAATCAATGTTTGAGTTGCTTGTTAGTTCAAAACTATATACTAAATAAATATATTTTTAATACATTAAATTAATATAAAATGGCATATTTTACATAAAATATGTCAAATAATTTTAAAAATTAAAATATTATATATATATATATGGATAATAATCTATTATATTGTATTAATTTTTGTTGAAATATAAATCAAAATATAAACTAACTAATTAATTACAAAAAGACACAATAAAATTTAAAAATATTAATTATTATAAAAAATAAATAATATAAATTAATATCAATATATATATATAATAAAACAAATAATAATATATTATTAAAATATTTGATATGTTATTAAAATATATTAAAATTGATATTTTTATTATATGATTGATGTAGCTAAATACCGTATTAAATATAAAAAACCTATAAACATTATCATCATATTCATCCACAAACCAATCAAAATTCCAAAATAAACCTTAGATTTACCGAGCCCAAAGAACTAAATCACATATTGTAAAACACCAACTTAATCAAATAGTGAATCTTCACACTTTGTGTTGCTTTAAATAGGTAGGTACTACACGCCCTATTTTAGTGTCAAGGCGTGACTTGAGTATAGGTGATATTGCATAATATGTTTGGATTTGGATGTCTTTGAATTCATTCCTTAGTCACCTTTGTACAATGTTAAAATCACATCTCAAGTTTTATTTATCCAATAAATCTAATCCTTATACCTTTACAAAGCTAATTCAATTTCCTACAAATTTTATCCAACGGTGGTAAAATGGATGGATATTGGATAATAATAGATAAATCAAAATAATTCATTGATCCATTTACAATTCACTAAAAGTTCTTTTAAAAAATCCAATCAAATTCGTTCATTAAAAATTAAAACCATCAAATTAATCAATTATCATATTTTAAAGGTTGGATATAAATCCATTCCACTTTATAATTTTTTTAATATTAAAATAAATTATATATCCATATTAATAATAATAATAATAATGGTTTTTATATATTCTTCTGAAAAACTAAATAATGGTTTTTTCCCCCTAAAATTTATTTATTTATTTTTAAAAACATTTTTTTAAGTATTACTAACACTGTTTTTTAACTTATTTTAAAAGGTATTTAAAAAATATTTTTGAAATAGTTTATTATTATCATTTTAAAATAGGTAATTAATTTATAAATTAGTAATTAAGCAATTGGGATGGGTGATGGTCGGCAGAGACCATAGGCAGCACTCTAGCGGCCGCTACAGCATTGGGCTGCGGTGCTCTAGTAAGGCACAACGGCAGACGGAGCTTCTGTGACCCATTGTGGTCAGTGGCAGTGCTCTGGCAATTAACCACAACCAACCACTACTATTTAAATTAATAAGTTTAATAAATATATTAGTAAAACAAATCTAATAAAAATAATAATTAAAAATTATGATTCTTCCAAAAATAGTTTTTAAAACAATAAATTTTAAATTTGTTTTTAAAATATAATAAATAAAACTATTTTTATAATTAATTAGTTTTAAAATAATTAAATAACTAATTGTCAAACTTTTTTATAATAAAAAAGTTGTTAAAAATAATTTTTGAAATGAATATAATAGTATTCTCTTAATATTATATATTGTAAAAGAAATAAATGTAATCCATTGAATTATATTAAATAAAATATATTATCCATTGAATTTTGAAAGAAAAAAAAAGTTGGATAGATTGGATCAATTCATACATTTAACAAAAATTATGCACATACAGTCCAAATTTGTAAACATTGGTTCAAACACTTCATATTACCTTTATATCTCTTTTCTTATCACATCACCAACATATTATCCTTACCATATGATTTTATTTATCTCTTTATCTCTTAAGATGTATACACCCTATGAGTGTCTATTAAACATTTTTCTATTTTTAAATGGATGGATTGAATTCAATCTATTAACATTTTATCATATAATGGATGGATTTGATGAATGATGGATAGCTAGATCAAATTGTCACCTTTAAATTTTATCTTTAAAACAAAGTCTAATTCGTCTATATTCTCTGCCAAAATGGACGATGAACCCAACGTGTTTGTATTGAAATCTCTATGTAAGTTTTGCTCTATATTTTGATCATAAATTAAGCTATGTGAAGAAGCTTTTCGATGTGCTAATATATAGGCATCACGATTAAAATTCTCATTTCATTTACTACCTTGTTCAAAATCCAATTGTTGAACTATGTTAATTTCAATTTATAATGTAATACTTTCACTAATAGTATGTTTCAAAACAAAATTTCAATCATTCTTCATGTAATCTCTAATAGTCTCCAACATATTAGCATAATGGTTGTATCAATGTGTTCCCATAGTCATTAACAGGATCACATGAAGGAATCAAAATAACAAATTAATTTTCTAAAACCTGCTTGCGAACTCAACTTGATACCAATTGTAAGGGTTTGAATTTATGCATGTAACACATTCACCTGACCAACACTCCCATAAAAATCAAAGTGGAAATTTCTCGCATAATTTCTCACAAAGCCCCCAAATCTCAATGCACTACATCCACATTTTATGAATTATGATAATTCTTTCGAATTATAATTTTTCAGTGTAGACAATGGGAATATAAAGTTATATAATTTTTAATGAAAGGTGGATATTGTTGGAAACTTGTAATTGATTTCAATTGTATTTTTTTAATAGGTTCACATTGTTTAGTTTTGTGTAAGAAGAGGGAGATCAAAACTATATATATGGACCTAGTTCTTTATTACAAATTCACTAGCAAACATTTTAAATTTGTATCTGATTCTATTATCTTCTCTTATACTTTTGTGTTAGAGTCTTGTGACATATAGTTCAAATATTTGCGTTGATGAGTGTAGATGTACCGAAGACTATGGAGAGTTTCAGAGAAGTTTATATATTGTGATAATATTTACATAATATTATTATCTAGTTATCATTAAACAAAAATCGTGATTTTTCTTAAAATTAAAGAATATATTGCCGATGAGCTTAATTCGTTCTTTATCGTAATCATTTGAAAAGAAAATCAAAGTCTAAAAGTTATTAGCCGAATCCTCAACTAACTTTTATTTTAAACAATAATCTTGTATTCACAACTTTGATAATTTTCATTAGAACCCCTAACCTCACCATCATTCCGTGATCAAGTTCCAAAAAGGTTGAAAATATAAGCTGGCTCGACGAAGAATATGCAACTGATTCAATGACACATTACGAATAGGGAAGGATCTCATCTGATTTTACAAAATTATGTGTGTGATATAGCTTCTTTATGAAAACCCACAAAGTCGAAGTTCAGATTGCCTCTAGCTATTTTGGTGGGTTTGTTGTTTCTTATTTGTTATTGTTTGGCTGTTCAACGTTTGAGAAGTTTGCAAGTTTTTCAGAGTTTATTTTACTTGATTGGCTTATTTGTAAACCCAACTTTCAAAACCATCAAACCACTTTATAATTCGAATTATAGCTTCCAACTCACACTATAGATTCTTAGATTGAATGTTTTGTCTCATATTCGAATATGATAATGTTGTGTAAATTAATTATGATAAAATTTATCATTTCTTTTAATACAAAAAAAAATTATTATCAATTATAATTTATTAAAGTAGACTCTCAAATATTATTGTAATACATTATTCAATATTATATTATGTCATTTAAATATTGTCACTTCAACAAAAATCGATGTGACGCATTTAAAAGATACTATTTCATCCTCGTTATTATTCCACTTTCAATTTACTTTAACACTCATTTTACTATTATTATTACTATTTGTACTAATATTGTATATAAATATTCATATGTCATGAATTATAAATTAAAGTACAACCAATATTAGTTAATCAACGCTCCTCCATCATTATTGGTAACAATTTTTTTATGGTTTTATTTCAATTAATATATTAGTCTTCTTAAAAAATATATAAATGACAATAATTTGTGAAAGTTATAATGTATTTGGTTATGTTTATTTGGAAATTGGAAGACAACTCCAACCTCTATGCAATTTTTCTATTATAATGTGTTAGATTAGTTGTTGTTAATTTTGTAATTGTTTGCATCTTTGTATGTTCATTTTATGTGGTTTTAGATAAGCAAAACTTATGAGAATATTTACAAGTTTACATATTTGAATTTTAATTCTATTTATAATTATAATATCTTTTGATATGTTTATAGTCAATTGTTGTGTATTTGGTACAAATAGATCAATATTTTTGACTAAATAGTGCTTATATTTCATAATATGTTATGTGTCATCCAATATATATTTTTCACAAAATTAAATTTATAATACCAATACACCTCATTGTGATATAATTGATAAGTTATGGAATATTGTATTATGACAACTATATTATCTTTTTCACCTCATCTTTAAACACATGAAGTAACACATTTCTATCTAGATGTAGCATATAACTCTCTATGTTTTTTGGGATGAAGAATAATAAATACTTAATATCTATATATTTCCACATTTTTGTTTTTATAATTGTTTAATTTTCTTCAAGTGAAAACAAATCATGTTTTGATAGTTTTGCATAATATCATTATCGTGAAAACAAATCATGTTTTGATAGTTTTTTTTTTTATTAATGATTTCTATAGAATATTTTATAGTTATCTTTTAAAGTATTTATACTCTATTTTTTATATACAATTTTATTAAAACATCCCCCACAAACTAGGATGTTGTCATATAGCTATTAATTTTTCGGTATAATTTATTTTGACACATATATGTTATTATACTCCTTCACAATTTCTCTTAATGAGTGGTCAATATCTCTACAAAAATAGTTTTGTTTTTTTATATAATTTAATAAATTAGTATTCAAAATTATAAAAATTAATTGAAATTTAAAAATAAATATAATTTATTTACAAGGATATTTATGCATTTACATATAATATATATCATATCTTTATTTATATTCTAATAAATAAAATAGAATTATTTAATTACTCATGATTTTTTTAATTAAATTATTTATTTAGTAGTGTCAATGG
>JBBPBS010001075.1:4878792-4949937 GCA_037974835.1 Cicer judaicum | reverse complement strand
ATGTTGTTATCCTATTGATTATCATATATATATCAAACACCAAATTTATCTTTATCTAACTTTATATCATGTCTTATCTCTATCATATTATACGCATCAAACGAGTCATTAATGATGAATGATTAATATATTATTAACTTTATGCTTATTATTACATTTTAATACATAAAAAATACTTTTTATCTAATAGACTTTTTATTTTATTTTCTCATAATCTTTAATATGAGTGCAATGTGATATAAGACATTAAATTATAAATCTTATTCGTCTATTAAAATATAACTAAAATTTTATCATAATAATACAATAGATAAAATTTAATATATGAATTAGTTATAATTATATTTTCTAAAATACTCTACATATTTTTCTCAAATGTGTGTTTATAAATTTATACATACTAATTACTTAAATAAACTCACTCGAAAAAAATTAATCTACAAATAAAATAAATAAATTATATTATTTTAAAAATTTAAAATTTGACTCAACAATATTAATATATTATTCCAAAATGTGTGAGCCATATTTTAATTCTAATCGTTAAAGAAAATCTATTTTATCTTCATAGAGAGTGCTAAATTTTCTTTTTCTATAATTTTTTTAAAAAATTTCGTTGAAATTAGGCAAAAACGCGTTTGTGTAACCTCACGGGGACTTTCTTTGGTCAAAGACACTATTTTGTTCTTTCAAATGGTTACGTAAATAAGTTGAAAACACTTATATGCTATTTCAATATTTTTTGTTCATCCAAATTCCAACCATTAACTCTTAAGAAAAGCTTAGGGAACGAACAAACATGAGTTATCACTTTCAATTTTCTCCTCCTTCCTTTCACACTTCATCAGACAATTTTGATACTCAGGCTCAACAAATTTTTGACAGTTTTGGTGACACTGTTCATTCCTCTATGAAATGGGCTGTAGCAGAATCTGTAGGTATGAACAACCTTAGATAAGTATATTAATCTTTTTTAGTTATATTCAAAATTATATATATATATATATATATATATATATATATATATATATATATATATATTTATTTGTTTACATATTTGCATTCCACATTAAAGCAAATCTATGGCAGTTAATGCAAATTCTATGTTGGTCCACAGTGGATCGAAA
The DNA here is from genome assembly GCA_037974835.1 of Cicer judaicum. NCBI lineage: Eukaryota > Viridiplantae > Streptophyta > Magnoliopsida > Fabales > Fabaceae > Cicer > Cicer judaicum. The sequence continues at coordinate 4,948,810 of JBBPBS010001075.1, read as the reverse complement.
CTCTAACCAATAGAAGATACTCTTCGAAACTATAAGTTAACTCTTTCTATCTGAATGGACTACTTGATTGAAGTCGATTTGACAAATTGAGTTTTAAAAGACAGATTTATTTTTCCTTTATTTTTATTGAACTGATATCAATCGGGTCACTGTCTTGGTCGAAAAGATCAAGAGGACCATTCCAAAGAGTGTCATCGATCTTGATTAGAGTTTTAGATGACTTTTAAATATTGGGATAATTATAAGGTATGCAAAATTATACAAATATATTTCCTCAAAAGATGAAGTTAAATTGAAACTAATTATGTTCTATTTCGATTTTCAGTATATGGATTGGTGGTGATAATTTGTGTTATAGCAATAGTGTATGCTATTATTGAATGCTTAAAGAAATCAGGAACAGCAATTTCAGCTTACACTCAAATTCCAACAACAGAGAAAGATAATAATAATAATAATCAAATATCTTCAAACTCATTTTCTTCATCCAACAAAATTGAAGTCATAATACCAACCGATTCATCATCAAAACCTGAATTTCCAACCATGGAAAGATTCTTAAGCAACGTCAACAGAGAAAAACCAGTAAGATTCACACCTGAAAAACTTAATGAAATCACAAAAAACTACTTAACCATATTAGGTTCTGGTGCATTTGGAGTAGTTTTCAAAGGAGAATTATCAAATGGAGAAAATGTAGCAGTCAAAGTTCTCAACATTGTGGACATTATTGGAATGGAGGAACAATTCAAAGCAGAAGTTAGCACAATTGGAAGAACTTATCATGTAAATTTAGTCAAACTTTATGGCTTTTGTTTTCACCATGAAACAAAAGCACTTGTCTATGAGTATGTTGAAAATGGCTCTCTAGATAAGTACTTGTTCGGTAGTCAGAATCGTAACGTTGAGTTCCATAAGCTTCATGAGATCGCAATCGGAACGGCAAGAGGAATTGCTTATTTACATGAAGAATGTCAACATAGAATAATTCATTACGATATAAAACCGGAAAATGTCCTTCTCGACATGAAATTAGTACCGAAGATAGCGGATTTTGGACTTGCAAAGCTTAGAAGTAGAGAAAGTAGTCATGACATTGTTGTGAACACTCATTTTAGAGGGACTAGAGGTTATGCTGCACCTGAAATGTGGAAGGCTTATCCAGTTACATATAAATGTGATGTTTATAGTTTTGGTATTCTTCTGTTTGAAATTGTAGGGAGGAGAAGGCATTTTGATTCTAGTTTTAGTGAATCACAACAATGGTTTCCAAAATGGACTTGGGAGATGTTTGAGAATAATGAGCTGGCTGTTATGATTGCATTTTGTGGAATTGAAGAGAAAGATAATGAGCTAGCTGAGAGAACGTTGAAGGTTGCTCTTTGGTGTGTTCAGTATTTACCAAATGATAGACCTATGATGAGTACTGTTGTGAAGATGTTGGAGGGTGAAATTGAAATTTCAAAACCTCCATTTCCTTTTCAAAATTTGGAGGGTGTTAAGCCTAATTTGACATCAGAGGGAAGCACTGAAGATTGTGATACAAATACATCATCATGGCATACAGAATCCTTCGGAAAGAGAACCAAACACGATACATTTCAGATAGAGAAAACTGCTTAAATTGATCTATACAGCAATGACACTTTAGATTGAAGGTGTATTCAGTCCGATGCGTGTTGAATTGAAAACTGATATAGGTAGTTTTCATGCTTCAACGTGTTATTTTAGGCCATTCTACCAACCAAATATATTCCATTTTTGAGTTATTGTTTCAAATTTCTATACAATATTTTTAATATATATAGAAGAGTAAGAACATTCACTAGTCCATCATTTGCTGAAATGGATTCAAAGGTATAGGAATTTCTACTAATCCTTCCAACATTTTCACCACATGACAAAGCTACCTTAACCATTCTCTCAGGAATCTCCTTGTACCACAGGCTATTATCAACTCTAACAATTGTCCAACATCAAATCTTTTCCATGCACACATTGGAAACCACTTTTGGCTTTTTAAAATGTTGGTGTCAAGGTTTCTTCTCAAACCTATGATTTCAACTAGTGAGTTACAGGAAAAGGCATCAAAGCTCAGGTGTAGCATAAGTAGAAGTTATGTAGCACCGACATTTTATATTGAAGTTGTGTCTGAGTGTCCGACATGTATCTGTATCAAACACCAACACTTGTAATTACATATAATCACTTCGACTTTTTAAAATTATTACTGATGTTTATGTATTTATGTCAGTGCTTCATAGACCGGTAGTCCCCCTTCCTTCTATCATGGTTATATTTTTCCCTATTACAAAGCTTAGCGTAATCAAAATCAACAACTTTAAGATTGAAGTTACTATGGTTTTATTTCATAGTGGATTATTTTTTGATAGCAGTCTTCATGCAAATATGAACTGCCTCTTTATGTACCATTTGTAATTTCACGAAGCTTTCCAAATCTTTGTGTTCATGAAAGAGTTATGTTCTGATCCAAAATAGCATAGGGTACAATACACCTAGCATATTCAAGAGGTAAGGAGGAGCAAGAGAGAAAAGATTCGTAACATAGTTCATACCTTCAAAGGGTCCACCAACTCTTACAAGATACTCTTTAAGTGAGTCATTCCCCGGTGCTCTCAAGACATGTAGCATCAACATTTTAGATCGAAGGCGTGTCTAGTGTCTAACATATCAAGTGTCCAACATGGACACATATAATTACATTCAATCACTTTTGTTTTGTCAATTCATATTTAAGGATGCAAGTATCCATCCCTATTTAAGATAGATAAAAACAAGCATATGATCAAATTCTCAAATGAGCAAAGACAAATGTTAAGGATATTGTTTGTTGAATATGCTAAGCATAAAATATAATTTTATGAACTCTTTGTTTGTAATAAGAAGGAACTAATTAACTATAAAATGAAGGGATGAAAAAGCGAGAAGTTCTATGTTTACGGTGGAAAAGTTTTCTATAACATGAAGAATGAGTTGGAACATCAAACAAGTATTCGATCTTTGCTTTAACATTTTTCTTTTTGTTATTATAAATTAACCACTGACATTAGTCAATATTAAAAAAAAAACATTATTCTTATGTAAAAATAACATTGAGAAGTTTAACATCTACAAATTCAATTGTAAAAATCATATTTCACCTTTGTATCATTTCAAAAAATTAATTTTTAAAAATATATATGATATATGATTAAATATTTATGTAAAAATTTTATTGATTAAATTATTTCTTATATTAACTTAATTACTTTGCGTCACTTACTAATATAACAAAGCTAACAATTCCATGTAATTTTAATGCAAAAAGTAAAGAACATCATCTACCCACACAAAAAAATAATAAGACACCAAAATAAAATGGATTTCATTGAATTAAACTATATTGTACAACAAAATAACCACATGGAATCCTTCCCATCAAGTATAGCATATATGCAATCCATCACCCTATGCTAGTTGCCAATTCAATCTCATACTTCCTCATAATAGGAGTAGCACATACAATGCTTGAATCACTCATCGTAACAGAAGATGCAAAAGAAGAAACACTAGTTGTATAAGTATGTGACACTTGAACTCCATGGGTAGCAAAATTCCCATCAATCAAATGTTGAAAAGGGTTAAAAATCTTTGGAATTTCTAATGAACCTTCCAACATTTTCACCACAACACTCATTATAGGCCTTAACTCTTGCCTATATTGAACACACCACAAAGCTACCTTAACCATTCTCTCAGCAATTTCCCTATTTTTCTCCTCTATTCCACAAACTATCATTGCCTCCTCCAATAGTCCACCATCAAATTTTTTCCATACCCAAATTGGAAACCACTCTTGACTTTCACTATTTTGAATTTCAAGGTTTCTTCTCCTACCAATAATTTCAAATAACAACATACCAAAACTATAAACATCACATTTGTGAGTTATAGGAAATGGCATCCAAAGCTCAGGTGCAGCATAACCTGGAGTCCCCCTTCCTCCTGTCATAGTTATATGAGTATTATCCTTATGACAAAGTTTGGCCAAACCAAAATCAGCAACTTTAGGATAGAAATTCTTGTCTAGAAGAATATTTCCTGGTTTTATATCATAGTGGATTATTCTTTGTAGGCATTCTTCATGTAAGTAAGCAATGCCTCTTGCAGTACCAATTGCAATCTCATGAAGTTTTTCATATCCTAAAGTCTTCTTTTCATGAAACAAATACCTATCAAGTGATCCATTTCCCATATATTCATAAACAAGTGCTATCAAGTTTCTTTCAAAACAAAATCCATATAGCCTAACAAGATTGAAGTGATGAATTCTACCAATTGTTCCAACCTCTGCCATAAATTGTTCATCGATTTTCTTGTCGGAATTACCGCGTAAAACCTTGACAGCTACAATTGTTCCATTACTAAAAATTCCTTTGTAAACTGTTCCAAATCCACCTGACCCCAACAAGTTAGAATAATTGTCTGTTGCAATCCTTAACTGTTGACCAGTGAATCTTATTGGTTTTTCCCTTTCCATGTCATTCAGAAATTTATCCATAGTGAGTGTTATGAATTGTGAATCTGGACTAACAGATGCAACATTTATTTGATTTCTTTTTCTGCACACACAAACCACAATAGCTACCTTTACAGCAACTACTACTGCAAAATGGATAGTGTTCAATTAGAAATCTTTGAATAAATATATTTATGCTAAGCACAAAGATCATCGTAAGGTTAATTACGTACCTATGGTTAGAACAACCCAAATTGTAACAGCATCTGAGGTTGACATTATACAAGAGCTATTGAAACACTAAATTGTTTGTGATGAGAAAAGTGAAGAGGTAGTTTAACTTACATGCTAACTATCGAGGAAAATAATCATGTATTTATTAATTGGCAATTTAACATCTAGTTATAGAGATAGAGGGCACTTTAGTCCATACAAAATTTTAAAATTTAAAATTTCCTATCAACATTGTCTTGGAATTATGGTATGGTCTATATCATAGGAGTAATATTTGGAGGACTTTGTCTAAAAAAAATATTCTTAAAAATATTTTATAGTTCATTTAATTTTAAAAAGAAAAATAACTCATTTTCTCTTCACAAAAATCCTCCTCTCAAACATACCATTTGGAATCAAACTAATTGTTCCAAAAGAATTTGTGACTAAAATTATTAGATTTTAAAATCATTTAAAATTCGTAAAATTGATAGTTCATAGGCTAAACTCAATTGAGGGTTTATGTGATTAAATATATCTCAAGATTTTAGTGATTTTTCCTTACAAGAAAGATTTCAGTTATTAATCGTACATCCTTTTTTTTTTTATGTTTTTTTAGTCTCATCTTATACCCTCATGTTAATTTTTTTAGGCGAAAAGAATCGTACATCCTTAATTTCAAACCGAAAAAACGCGTAGGTGTCCCATCGTTGACAAGTCTTCCCAATTAATTGATTAAAAAAAAGGTATAAAAAATTAATATGACTTCATTGGATAAGATTAGTAGTTTAATTCTAAGCCGGTTATCAACGTAACATATGAACAAATTCGTTAGCGACAAATACTAAGAACATAATTTGCACTTTCCAAGTAACATCTTCCTAGAATGTCTCGACACATATTATAAAAGAGGGTTAATTTCTTTACATTTTTACAACATTCAATACTATCAACTTATACTATAAAATCATTTTTTTATTGTGATTCTTAAAATATTTACACAACTAGGTATAGAGTGAGATGTAATTAGATGGATACATCTAAAAAGATATTCAGAATAACAAATACAAATATTTGTTGATCAAAGACTTTCGAAGTCTATGAAATCTTCCCACGTCATAACGATAACGATATATCAGTTGTCAAATTAAATTTGACATTGTATTGAAGAGATCATAAGGGACAGTGAATGATTTCATTGGTCCAAAAGATTATACCGTCATTGATCAAAGTGGAAAACTAACTATCTTTCTAAGGATAGTTCATTGAAAAATCATGGAGATGGTTCATGAAGCGATGAAACAGTGTATTTTGATTGTGTGAATGTGATGTCAGTAACCAGTTATTGGTTTAAAGAGGATTAGCTTGTCAGTAACCAACTCTTGATACCAAATGTCTAGATATCGATTTCTTATATGCAGACTTTGAAATGAAAGCTGGCGCAAACCAAGGAGAAAAACTCTTATAATCAAAGTATTGGGCACACTAGTAATTATCGAGTTATTGAAAATAAATTAAAAAGAATCAGGAAGCAAGGGCATATTAGAATTCTGTATCTTCCAAGGGATCATTATGTAGTGATATTCTCATCCGAGGAAGACTATGAATTGGCTCTCTTTAAAAGCCCATGGGTGACACCAGATTATCTGGAGGTGAAACATTGATAACCATACAACGTTATTTAAAGGACCATGCATGAAGGTCCATGTATTTCCTCCCTCTCATTATTGAAGAAATGAAGTAATCTTGCCTAAAAAAATATGTAATATATACTTGAAAGTTATTTAAAAAAAATTGTATTTACACTTAATAATAATTTGACCTGTTTAAACGTTTTCTATTACAGAGTACCTCAAGTTTTTGTATACAACCTCAATCAAGTTATATTCAAAATTCAAATTGAAAATAATGTTCTCCAAATACAAACTAATTGTTAATACCAATTCAATTACCATTCATTCTTTTTACATCAATTTATTTCAATATTGATACACGTAAATAGTTCTAAACTACTTTTGCAGTCAAAAAATATTTTGTACTGTCAAAAAAAAGTCTAAAATTTTATTGATTTATCATGGTCACAAATCACGCAACAGTATTACACTATCTAAGGAACAATAATGAATCTGATGCAGATGTAAACATATTCCATATATCTATCACATTATTACTAAGAGAAATATGTACAAACTGCACCGATCTCTGTCTTGTACACCTGTTTATAATGGGACAAATCAGTACACCCAATTATGACCATGTCAGCTGATTCATGTTCAAAAGCACAAAACGGAAGGAGACTTCAAAACATACAAATACAAAAGACCTATTACATTACTATGTATGAACATGCATTTTTTTCTGTCCGTTGTCATGGTTCGAATTACACAATTAGAACAAGACAACACATGGGAAAACTACCCTAAAATATTCCCTACTTGTTATCAGACACTATTAACCTATTCAGGAAGAACAATTCATTGTGCATACAGAAGGGCAAAGTTTCACACAACCTCAAAAAACACCAAACAGGAATTGTGTCAGTCATTGAAAAAGCTATTCTTGAGCCAGAACCAATCGTACCATAAATACATTGTCGAAACAACTTAATACACAAACGTTCTGACCAGAGCAATGTTTGTCAAGATTGTCAGTGACCAACACATACCTATGCCGCCAACTCCCGCTCAAAATGACTTTACAACATGAGCATTCCCTTCACTACAGCGTGCAATTTATTCACCGGATCTAGATGACAGAGCTTGCCAAGGAAAGTTCATGCATGTCACTTAGCATCCATTCCTCCCCAGTTTGACCACCCAGAACAATAGCTCTTGTCCCACCAACAACACATGTACTATGTCCCCAGGCAAATCTCGGAGGGCGTCCCGGAACATTTAGGATTCTCCATGTAGGCTTCTCATCGGTTGGATCAAGTATGTAAAGCTGGGAGGCAGAATGAAGGCCTGCCACAGACCCACCGAAAATCAAAATTCTACCACCAGGAAGGCTAACCGCCACATGATCAAGTCTAGGAGGAGGAGCTATGCCACCAGGATTGCCAGCACCAGGCATTCCACTACCCGTTACACATCTCCAGCAAGGTTCATCCTCACTTAAATCCATCGTGAACACATCACTGGACCGGAAACGTAGCGGCCCACTCTTGGCCAGACCCCCAAACATAAGAATTTTCCTACCACCATAAACAGATAGTGTGTGGCCCAGACGGGAAGGCGGTGTCCATGTCACTGGTATCTCCCTCCAGACAGGGTTTTCCATTGACATATCAAGGAGGAAAGTGTCACTCAAAAGTACTCCAGAGTCAGCACAGCCACCAGAAACTATCAACTTAGTACCATCAAGAGTACAGGAGCTATGCCATGATCTTGGAAGTGGAGGTGCCAACCCAGAAATTTCACGCCAAGTCGGAGGGTTTGCATCCAAGTCCAGAACAAACACATCATTGAGTAAGCCCTGTGTTCCACAGCCTCCAAATACAACCAAACGAGAACCATTAACACAAGAAAGTGTGTGGCCCCACCGACCAGGGGGAGGAGAGCTAACTTGGACATGTTGCCACTCGGGATTATTAGAATTGAGATCCAATACAAAGGTATCATTCATGGGTTGCATATTAACCCCTTCACCACCAAATAGGACAACTCTGTTTCCAACTGCACAAGCACTGAAGTTACAGCGTGAGGGTTCAACAGTACCTCCAACAGTCAATTTCCTCCATGCTGCTGCTTCAAGAGTGGTTAGTTCCCTCGCTAGGCGACCCCATCCAAGTCTCCTTGCACCAGGAACAGTCTCCAAAACACGAGTAGTTTCACTACCCCATGCATTTTGGCATACCATTCTCCAAAGATCTTCATTTCTTGCTATCTCATACAATCGCCTACAAACAGAACTAACCGATGCAATGTCTCTTGGAGTTAAGCGAGCCAGTATTTTGAGAGACAATACCTCATCACTCAATTGAAAAATCCCACAAATTCCACGAGTCACATTTCGGTCCCCCATTGGAAGAGGGTGCAATGAGGAAAGCACTGAATGAAACCGATCAGATGATTTAACAGATTCCTTAATTGTAGAACCGGGAACTGGACCAAGATCAATGTTTGCCTCTGTGAATAACTGGATTCCAATCACATGAGTTATCTCATCATCTTCTCCATATATAGGTGTCAACCTCAATCTGTTCATAAGTGGAGATCCATCTTTCCTAAAGTTCAGCAATTCACCTTGAAATTCTACTCCTTCGTCAAGGCATCTTCTAATTTCTGAAATTACTGATGAGTCCACCAATGGATGTCTTCTCTTGGCGAATGGACCTCGACACTGCAAGAAACGGCTGCAAAATATTTTTAAATGATTAGAATAAACCCACATTGGATTAGCACCAAACAATAGACACAATCAAGCACAAAATGTTACAAAGGGGCAACATGCATTGCTTATTTTTGCAAAGAGAGTGCTCTTTTCTTTCCATTATTTCCTTGATGCGCTGCACAGATTATTCATTCTACTAACATTACTTCTAAATTATAACATAGACTTCTGCCTACACAAACTGCTAATGCACCTTAGTACCAATGAGCAACAAGCCATGAGTTAATAAAGTAAATTCAGTTTTAACACCCCAACTCAGCGTTGATTAGCCCTTCTTCGCATGTGCACACAAACAAAAAACACTTATAGTAAGAATACAAGACAGAAAATGAATCTACAGATAAATTAAGGTCGAGTAACTATGTGCATTTCTTAGCATTTAACTCGAGGTTCACTTCTCAATCTTTAGCATAAGATAAAATATACCAAACCCAGCAGATATAAATATCAATTTTCTCATCATATTAAACACATTAAGAAAAACAGAAAAAATTAAAAGTTGACCATTCTGAATGATTCTTTCTAAAAGAACCTATTCACATTTCACACAACCGCACAAATTACCACTAAATATCTCCTCTTATCAACATTCTAGTATGACACAACCTATCCCCAAACTCCTGCATTATACAAAATTCAGAAATAAAAACCTAAAATCGCCTCATCGTAATTATAACATAACATTATACAATAATGATACTGCAAGGTCATTTCGCATAAGCATGAGTGAGCAACAGCTTTTGCATCAATGTTGGGGTGTAGTGAAAATAATAAGTGAAATTCCAACATAGAAGTGAAGAGGTATAGGTAGATAAATACCACATGAGAATATTCATTTTGAAACTTCAAATGTACGCATTATTTCTGGTGAATCTACGGAAATGGTGGAGACCATTATTAATAGAATTGAAACTTTTATGCGCCTCAAGAAACTATGTTGGTAGTTAAAATGCCTAGACAAACTGAGGAAGTTATAGCAATACGTAATGGAAGAACAAAATTGCGACAGTTTAAAGGTCTCTTAAGCTTATAGTCAATCAATAAAGAAAAAAATGTCTCATACTATTAGAGCATATATGCCAATATGTAGGGATGGAAGAACATCCTTTACATGAAAAAGAAAATTCCTAGGAGGGCATCTAAATGGTCATGTCAGTCGGGCATCTAGCGGGTATGAGCCAGTATGGTAAGGCTCTAAAAACAAGCAATTGGCTTATTTACATTCAAGAAAGACATTCACAAAGGGACCACATGTTCACAATTACTAGGGAAATCAAGATGGTCTTCTGCTCTGTTCTAAAGTTATAGTCAATGTTCATTGTCTTCTCCTAATTTGTTTCCTACGGAAAGAGGGGAAAAAACACAAGCTATGCAAAATATGTATGACTGAGTTAACTGATTTATGTACATTTTTTCCCATCGTTCTTTCTTTGGTTGCTTGCAAACACTGATTACAACCAGACATTGATTCTTGTAAAAACAAATTTAAAATTCTGGATCTCTGTTCCTTGAATATTTAATATCCAATCGTTCTCTTTTTCATTTCTCTTCCAACTCTTTGAAAATCTTGTCAACTTTTCCTTTGTCGAAAAGTGGCATAAGACTTGATATGGTAAGGGAAGATAGGCCAGGCTAGAACAGACAGAATACAATGCTACCTTAGTGAGTTTTACATTTCAATTTCTTTTGTTCTAAAAAAATATATATCATTTTTTTAGCTTAGCCAATTAAAAATTCCCATGGTAAATGAGGACGGGGAGAAAAACTCAACAAGGTGAAGAACAGGACGGGACAGTTTGGGGATTGTGGCTAGTGTCCACCAAGGGTCAACTTTGAGCCTTTATCTTGTAGTCTTGGTTGAAGACAAAGCTTACTGAAACTGATACACTTCTTGCAAATAATATAGTCTGTTCAAAACTCGAGAAATAATAAATGTGAAGTGAGACTGAAATTCGGCTTATGTGGTAACAAAAGAAGGTATATGCCTATATGGCATGTATATTTGGCGAAACACAACCCTAGCTTAGAGGAAAATTTTGGAGAACTTGTCATACAAGTCTCACATTTTAAATACCTAGGCTAAGTTTATGAAATGATGGAGAGATAATAGAAGAAAATGTCACCACAGAATCCAAACAAGATGGAGGAATATTTCAAGTGTGATTTATGACAGGATGTCTTTAGCTCAGAAAAAAAATTCTACACCTACAAGAACTAAATGGATGAAACTGTGGAATGTTTCAAGAGTTATCTTAGTGTTGAATGTACCTCTCTAGCTCAAAGAAATTTTTTTACTATAGCAATAATACCTGTAATGTTGTATGGAACCAAATTTCGAGCAATACAGAATAAGGAAGCAAGCTTAGTTCTTATTTGAAAATATAATAACTTATAAATGATTAAACAAAAGAACATAAGATTTTTGCAACAGTCTGGCTCCTCCATTGAGTTCAAACTTGGCCATGGGACTTGGCTGCCATAACTGTTACTCATGAACTTCTCCCAGGTACATGGTTTGAATAACACGGAAGGCAACAACTCACATGGGGTGAGCAGATCACGAGTAACACTGAAGGAAGCTGTTACAAAAAGAGGCCCAGGAATACAATCATTATCATTAGCAAAAACAATTGGGGTAGCCATGTGTAGAGAAAACTCTTAAATGCACCTGTAAAATTTAGTAACAAACAATTTATGAGAATACTATGATCCATGTGGCTAACCGACCTAGTGAGGAAAAGCCTAACCATTCTCATTGTTAATACCCGGAACCCAATTTAGCATATTTGTCCTACCTAAACAGTCCACACATTGGTCAAGAATCGAGATTAAATTCACAAACAAACCATCCCTATTTCAAACCTCAACCATCAAAGTACCAAGTTTTAAATGCTTTCTATTAACAAAACTATAAGTGTTGAGAGTCTCACCTTCGATTAGATATGGCCTAAAAAATTATTTATAAGTGGAGGCATCCTTCACCTTCTAAGCCAATTATGTAGAGATGAACTAGACTCAATTAAAATTTTAAGAAGGTATCATGGTCTATACAAGATCCATTGAGCCCCCCCGCTATCAGACCAGTCAGGTTACGCTCGAGATGTCTACTCCCGGACTTAAGGGGGATGTCGAGAGTCCCATTCCCACATTGGATAAAATATGACCCAAGTGGAGGCATCTCTGACCTTATCAATGGGTTTTGTACAATATTAAAATTGAGACACTTCAATGCTATGACACTGCATTCGAAACAGCTATCCAAAATGGCAGTGTGTAACAACTAACCCCTAAAATTGTTTAACAGGATGGCGCATTGGAGAAGGCCAATAAATATTGATAATTTAAATTTAGTTATATAGTTCATACATGCATAACTGTTCGAAAGTAAAAAGTCATCAATAATTAGAGACACATCCCTAATTAACAATCAAAATGTTGAGGATTTTAAGCTCAACCCACTATTTTGTTGCAATAAAAGAAAGGATTTAAATTAGTTAAGCACTTAAGCCTATATGGTTTATAAAAGGTAGAGAAACTAAAGAAAACATAAAAAGGGCAAAAGAAGATAAAGATGAAGAACAGGACTTAACTGAAAACCAGCAAAATGAATTTGAAGAAATTCAAAAAAAGACAACAGGGGATAAAGATGATGATCAGAGACCTGCACATGAAGAACAAAGGATGTGATTGAAAACTCAGAAAAGGAGGGTGGGCGAAGATCAGATGCTGACCAGAAGAAACCAGGCTTGGACAGAATGAAGACAGAAAATAATGTTTCCGAAGATAACCATGGTTTTCAATTTCATACAAACCAACACGAGAGACTATGAACAAGGGTATCAATTCTTTAGAACCTTTTTCTCTGAACGAAATCCCAGCAAATCTCCCAAAAAACGTCCAACCATTTTGATTGTGGGCAAAGTGTGCGAAGAAGTCATGGCTCCACTGGTGGGTGGGATTTATTACAGTTTCCAACACTGCAGTGGACATGACAATGGTGACTCCATAATGAGACGCGTAGAAAATAGTGCTTGCAGCTGCTATAGTATCACTATGGACCTGTTTGTTACAGCTTTTTTAAAATGGTTTTTAAAGTATTGCATCTTTGTTATAAATTTTTTAAAAGAGAACTATTAAAAAACAAAAGCTTCAAATGAGAAATTGGTTTGAATAACTTCTCATAAAAAATCATTTTTAAGTATTTCATCAGATACAACTTTATCTAGAAATAAATTTCCAAAAAATCTAAATAAATGCTTAAAAAGAGTTGTTTTGAGCAGCTTCTCTCATAAAAACTAGTTTCAGGGGGTATCTTTTAAAAAAATGTGAATTTTATTATGTTAAAAAAATATAAAGTTAGAATCACCTTTTTTATCTAATAACAAACACGCCCAATAGCAGGCAGTTGACAAGTAGGACTCTAAAATCTAAAAGACAAAGCTCTCTGAATGACACAACTCCATAATCACTAAAACTATTGACAAAGTCAAACAGAAACTATAAAGGCAAGGAAACTCTCACTGGTAGTGAAGTCACAACAATTATCCAACTTAGTCTAGGAAATGATACTCTAAGATAGTCACAGCAACAGAACATTTACACGAGAAATTTTGTCAGAAATGATTATTGTATAATGTCATACCACAATAACATTTAACAGAGACAACAGGTAATAGATAAGAAGGAAGAGAAGCAATTGAAAATTCATGAGATCCATCATTTAGCCAATGTTGGTCTAAAATACTCAAGATAAAACACATGGAATATTTCATCTATGTTAATCTACCAAACTGTAGCAACTTAGAATTTGGAACAGTTGTGCTCTATGTATACATGGCATACTAAAACCAATAACTATTCATCTCAAGCCCCAACCAAGAGTAATTCAACATAAAACAAAACCAAAAATCAACTACATAATCAAAAAAGTAAAGTGCCTGACCAGGTAAGAAAGAAAATTAAAATAAAGATAAACTTATTAATTCTATACTATTATTTATTACCAATTAACTCTTGATACCTATGTTGTTAAAAGTGGCAAATAAGGCAACTCTGCACTCTCTTGATGCAAGTTTTTCACGCAATTTCGTTCTTCTCAAGTACCCTCTTACATTCATGCCTTCCCCATTCTAACAGTCATACAGATTTGTCATAATAGCTGTAACTATTTTTACAGACTACCAAAAATGGTTTCAAGAGGTGCAAATACTACCATCCACTGTTTCCCATCCTACATTTAACATACACCTTTTTATTTAATGGTCTCATATCAAACCATAAGCACCACATCAATTATCTTGATTTCCTTTTAGTTATAATGCAAATAACTCCCTCAAACTATAGGTCATTTTCAAATACATTAATACACCACCCTATGTGGGTTATGAGTAACTGTCTCAACTACCTGTTTTACTTCAAAAATCGGAGATCATAAACCCTTCTCCTACCTTCCATTCAAACCACTAACTAGAGGGAAAAAAACATTTAACCTCAAAACCAAAATACTCCTTCAAAACCTGCTAATCACCTAACCTAAAAGAATCCCAAATACTAATTTCCTCATTCATTCACTTTATCCCTAATTATTTACCTAATTACTCAAGCATCTTCGAGGGGAAAAGCAAAATTCTGAACCTTGAACCCACAAGCATTATGCAATCACCAGAATCCTTTACAAACATGTAAAAGAACCTCCAACCCAAGCACCGTGGTTCTGACTTCTTATCAGTGTTATTAAATGGCGGCCATGGTGCCGCCATTCCACCATGGAATGGCAAAATTTGGGAAAACCGCCATAGGCAATTTGTGAAGGAATGTCCACCATGGTGGCGCCAAAGGCTGCATTGCCATGTTTATCTGTTTATACAGCCGATAATTTGCCTTCTGCCATCGACAATAATGCTTCTGATTCCAGCAAATAGTATCTAAGCTGGTGTGCATCTGAGTTTCAGTGGCTTGCATGGATTGTAGGATAGTGATAACAAGGTGATACAGCTGTCGTCATTTAGGCTTTGTTTGAGGGTTTTGGAGGGGAGGGGAAGGGAAGGGAGGACTTTGAAAGAAAAAAAAAGAAAGGAGTGGAAGGAAGAGATGATTTTAGTAGGGGAGGCTTTGGAGGGCAAGGTTGTTAGGAGCGAGCTCTAAAGCGCATTTTTAAGGGGAAGATCCGACCCGTTTAGCGGTGTTTCACCCGGTTTCGACCCGCATGCACAATTTTGCATCTCTTCACCTTCAAATTCTGCAGTTGTGTTAACGGTCAGGTCTGGATCCTAGTTTTTTGGAAAATGGGGCTATGCATTAAAAAAACCTACAAATTATGACCTGTGTCGTTTTGCTTACTCTGTTTTCTACTTTTTTTACTAATTGTTTTGCTTACTCTTTTTTTCTATTCCCCTCTTTTTGCCTGCTCTATTGAATAGCTTTTTTCTTTTTAGGTTTTGAATAATTAATTAACAATAATAATTGCTCTTTAAAAATAATAATAATTGCTCTTTTTCTATTTAGGTCGTTTTGCTAACTCTGTTAAATAACTTGTCTTCTTTTTTGGTTTTGAATAATTAATAATAATAATAATTGCTATTGTGATTTAAAAACTACAGACATATAATAATTTTAAATTAACCTATAATAATTTTATTTTAAAATCTGATTTTGAAGGCAGCAACCTGGGACTTAATTTTTTTTTATTAATTGCTTTTCAACTTCGGATTTTTTAATACTTAAACTAAATTATTCAATTTCAGATTCCTTCCTTCTATTTCTTCTATAAATTTTTCTCATCTCTACAGCTTTTCTCATCTCTAATTATTATGTTAAGGTTAATTTTCTTAATTTTATGATATAATTGTCTATTTTGTGAGATCTTAAAGATCCGTGTTCGATCCTACGATGTACGTTTTTTCTATATCCCAAAGATCTTAGGTAGGATCTAGAGTTTGACAACCTTGTTGGAGGGTCTTTTTTCATTATACAAAATGTCCCTAATTTGGGAGAACTACAAAAATGTAAGGATTTAATTTATATACATTGTCAGCGTAAAGAATTTTTACACTATCCACAACCGTTAGATTATTAGAAATAGTTGACTTTTATCAGAACTAGCTCTAAAGTCATCTACATGAATGGTTGTGATGTGCTGACAGTGTAAAACTTTTTACGCTAACAGTGCATAGAAATTAAACTCAATGTATTGGAGGAGGACTTAGCTAAATTCTTCAACACCTTTCGATGTATTATAATACTCTAAAAATTAAAATTATATTCATAATACACATTCTTATATCATTCTCTACAAACTTACTCTCCCAAATAACATAAAAGATTTCTCATATTTCCCTCTCTTACCCTCTCCTCCCAAAGCTCTCCCTTCCCCTACCCTCCAAACTCCGAAACAAAGCCTTAGGTGATTTGGGTGTTCAAGATGGATGAACGGGATTGAAGTTTACTAGTGCTGTGCAGTCCTTGGATTCAAAGGGATTGCCATTCTGTATCGAATGGATTAGGTGTGCTACCCAATTTTGATTCTGTTTATAGTTTATCTGTTTGTAAGGGGAATCACTGAGAGGTTGAGAATGACTACTTTCTTGTTTTCTGTGTAGGGTTTGGTTTTTGCTTTTTGTTTCTAGAGATTCTCTAAGTTGTGGGAGTGGATGATCAGTAGAAGAGTTGTTTGATTCTGTCTGGGGCTACAATGAAGGTTTGGTAGGAATTCACAATTTGTATGGAGTTTGGAGTAATATCTGAGTCGATAAAGATTAGAATCTTGGCCAAACTCAACCCGAAGAATGCATCCAGGTTGAGGATTGCTCAAGTCCTTAACAAGAAGGAATTTGGATATACTAATATAGAATCTCAGGATAGGTTATGGATCATATAAAATCTGGCCCTAATTAATTCAACTCAAAAAGCTAGCTCAACGGATAAAGATTGCTCAAGTTCTTTATAATGAAGATGATAGAAACCGGTACCAAACATAGAGATTTAAGGGAAATAAACGACCTTGATTGATGATACAATAGAATTACACAATGGGTTCCCAAGAAATTCGAGAGTCTTGGGTCTCTCCCTTCCAAGAGTTCCCAACCAATATCCAATTCCCAAATAATTGCCTTCTGACATTTCCATCAGTTTTCCTATCTATACAATTTATGCAATAATGCCTATAAACATAACTGCTGCCTAATAAAATAATTGTTGCCTAATATAATGATTGTTACCTAATACAATAATTGTTGCCTAATATCTGCCTAATAATATAATAACAATACTAATAAGAGGTCTAACAGAAGATTTGAACCATATTACAAGTCAGAAGCGGGATCTAAGAATATTGTGGAGTGAGGCTAGAATGAAAACTATCAGTTCCCTAGGTTGTTGGGTTTTCTTTGTTGGCTCTATGAGTTTCCTCAAGTTCCTAGGATTTTAGGATAGAAAATGTTTTTTTAATTCCTATGATGCAAAGTTAACAGAAGAGTTTATGCATATATTTCTATCAGTATATATCATCAAGTTGGTGAGTTATAAATCACCATGGGAAAATTTAAGAAATGATCTATAGTCCATCAAACTATGGAACACAATTATATTCCTTCTCCAATGACAATGCTCATAAATGGATAACTTCTAACAACTTCCACAATATACAACAGAACCTAAAGGTTGTTTAGCTGAGAAGTATCAATACTTGAAAATGATTGTCGGATCAATATCAGTTATGTGTTGCATACAACACTTGTCATAAACTTTTCGATATTTCTTACCTATAAATTTATTGAATGTCTTGTTCTAATTTAGGACTTACTAGTATGTCCTAGAATTTTGATAATCTGTTGCACTCGCATATCAATCATGAGTAATAATCCATATTCATATTCATATTTCATGTCACATATATGCACTTCCGGTTCCAAAGTTTTTTAGCAATTCATACTTATTGCTTCTTACCATATTACTCCCAACAAGAGAAAATAGAAAACACAACCTATCAAAGAACCATAACATCAAACAAAACTTCTCTAAGAACAACTCACAAAAGCAACTGACATTTCAACAGTCAGCTTTAGATCCCACAGAAAAATCACACAGCCACAAGTCAAGCATAGTAATAAATTGTACAACCATATTTCCTCTTACTACTCATTGCTCACTTGTAGATGTAACACATCAGAAGCTATCACAAATCATAAACAACAATTTCATAAACTAAAATACAATAAAATCTCCAGTAGAAGTTAGAATTCACTCTTATCTTTCTATTTTAAGAAAAATCTTCCGCAAAAAAAAAAAAAAAAACACACACGTGGTGGAATTCACATTTCTATCGCCCCCATTTTTCTATTACACAGGAATCTTTACTAGTTAATAGTACCTAAAGTAAATACCTCCTAACCCATAGAATCAATATCCCAGTACTAATGGCCAGTGTAGTCAATCCTACATAGCAGAAAATAGAAGTTTGTTCAAATAAGCGTTACAGCACAGTTTTTACCAGTGTTGTCACATAGCTGCTATAACAATTCTATAGCATAGTGGAAATTGAACATATTACTATTACTTTGCAATGTGTTATTTAGTATAAAATATTGTCAAGTAGCCGCTAATGCAGTACCTAACACCTAAACCATAGAGGAATTCGAACAAACCACTGTTTTCTGCTATCAGCAATTGACAACACCAGTTTTTACTAAATCTAAATAGTGAATTGTGGAACAATAGTGATTTCTTCAAATTTTGCTACAATATAGCCGCGACAAAAGTATGGTCACAACACTGCTAATGGCAACAATTCAAGACTTTGAGAAATCAAAACCTTTCTAATTCCGGATAAAACGGAGAACCTAGGGTTTCAATCAATTATAGCAAAAACAAAACTGCAAATCCAAAAAATCCAAATCACATAACCTAAACTTCACGACTAAAAAGAGCAAATAAATTTTCCTAAAATCAAATAAATTAAAAAATTGAGAAACAAAAATAATAATAATAACGAAAAAACGACATACCAGTTACGACCGAGAACCTCTTCAGCGCGATAACCGGTAAGCATCTCAAAAACGGCGTTGACGTATATAATAGGATGGTCTGGATCGATCGCATCGGTAACAACGAAACCACAGGGTGCCGTTTGAAGAACAGGGAAAGGAAGTGGTCCAACGTCGTCGTTTAAAAGAAAAGAGGATGAAACGGCGTCGTCTTCGTCACCGCTGAGATCGGAATTGCTGTCCCACTCCATTTAATTTACCGTGAGGTTCGAAATTGAAAATCGATTTGAAGAAGAAGTTAAAGTTCAACCCATGGGAAAGAAAGAAGAACGAAACGGTGAGTATTGGAATAATAGGAATGGAAAATGAGAATTGTGTTTAGAAAGAGTGTGGGGGTGTAAGAAGTGTTTTTGGGGTTGTTGTGATTTTGAGAGTGGTGGTAGGAAATGGAGATTGAGAAGCGAATAAACGAGTGGCGAGAAAGAAAGAAGGTCGACGAAAAGAAAATAGATGATGGTGCTGTGTGTTCATTTGGTTTTTTTAACATGTGGCATGGATGGGGCAATTACAGTGGGCACTCACCGCCTTTGCTTCTTTACAAATATCTCACCATTTTTTTGATTATAGATTAACTACTCTATATTCACATACTCATAAAGTTTAACGTAAGAAATTTCGATTAACTACTCTATACTCAAATAGTTTTACTCTAACACCTAATGATTATTTGTATATTAAAGACAATAGTTTTTTTGACGTGACTTTTTTATCATTCCAACTTTACTCTAATATGTATATTAATTGCTATTATAATTCTATCTTTTGGTGCAACTACGATCATATTTAATTTAAAATTTTCGAGGACTCTAATGTAAAATGATATATTTTTAATATATATTTATATAAAAATATTGAAAAAGAATGGATTTGCATTGCAGTATAAATTAATTTTATATTGATAGTCGATAGAAATAAATTATTTTACACTTATTTTTAAAATGCAATTATAAAATAGACTTATATGATATAATAGTGCATTGGTGTAAAATAAAGAATATGATAATTTTTTTAATTATTTGTGGTACAAGATATATATTGGTTAAATGTAGTGATCACTAATCAATATTTATTGTATCAATAAATCAAGGCACAAATGCTAATAACAATATAATCATGCTAATTGATTTTCATCAGAGTAAAGAAACAATATTAGCTAAGCTCTATTCACATTTTGGATTGGTAGTGCTAGTGTCAGCTCTCATGCACGCTAGCCATGGGCTTATTGTCGTGGTGCTGTCTCTTTATTATGCCCCCTCAAGATGGAATCAAAGTCAATGATTTCAATCTCGTCTCTTAGAAACACAAATCTAACTCAAGTTAGTGGATGGAAAATGAGAGGTTGGAGTCTGTTGGTGTTGAGCCAACTTCAAGCCTTAAAGGAGTAGTAGTGCTCATCAAGTTTCTTATGTGTTCATGCTGAGATAGGATTCAACCATCAAAGGTAGGCACTAGTTCAATGCTAAGAAAATATGGTGTATCCAAGGTATTTGAGAGAGAGCCTTGTGGATAGTTCTTTTCATGAAAGTGTTAAAAAATAGTGGTTGGATACCTGTTAAAATAAGGTCATCAACATAGACTAGGAGAAAAACTGATAAGTCCTCAATTTATAAATGCGGCAATAAGAATTAATGAGAGATTAATCAACATATGATAGTGTATTTTATTGATGATAAAGGGAAACTGAGCAAATGAAACAAGTCTTCCTTTTACTCCTGAGAGCTATGCTCACTCCAATAAGAGAGAATATTCTCTCCACTAACAATTAATAGAATTTGTTATCCCCTCCTTACCAACCTCTCTCCCCTATATACGTGATGCAACCAACTCACCTTTCTCGGATTTTCAAACATACACTCTCCATGCCTTAGGTGCACTATGTGTCCCACTAGACACGTCATCAATTACTTCTTTGTCCCCATCAATACTCCTCCCTTGAGCCATAGACTTATCCTCAAGTCTAAGGGTTGGGTATTGTGTTAGCATTACAAACTCATCCTCCCAAGTGGCTTCTTCAACAGGCTTGTCATTCCAATGAACAAGCAATTGTTTGACGTTTGACCCCTCCTTAGTGATAGTGCGAGTGGCAAGTACTGCTGCTGGTTCCCATGGTGTAGTAGGCTCACCGTCGAGGCCAGGGAGTAACTCGTTCTCAACTTGGTAGTTTCCAATTGCCTTCTTAAGCAATGAAACATGGAACATCGAGTGAATGTGTGCTATAACAGGTAACTGGAGACGATACGCAACGACACCAACCCGAGTTGTTATTTCAAAAAGCCCATAGTATGTTGGAGCAAGTTTCAGATTGATGCGTGCTTCAACAGAATTATGCACATGTGGCCTTAACTTGAGAAAAACCCATTCACCAATTTTAAAACTCACATCTCTTCTTGTTCTATCAGCTTGGTCCTTCATGCGTCCACGAGCTCGATCGAGATGGTACTTCAATTGTCTCAAAGCCTCGTCACGATCAACAAGTCCCCTTGTTACAGCTTCTATCTTGGTCTCCCCTTGAAGGAACAACGTGAGGGCTGGCGGTGGCCTCCTATAAACCAATTCATAAGGAGTCAAATCCGTAGAGACGTGGTACGTCGTATTGTACCAGTACTCATCCCAAGGCAGCCACAATACCCACATTCGAGGCTGATCAGCTATAAAACAGCGAAGATATGTCTCCAAGCAACGGTTAATGACCTCTGTTTGTCCATCTATCTGTGGGTGGTAAGTAGTGCTCATTTTCAACAAGGTCCCCTGTAATTTAAATAGTTCACACCAAAAGTTGCTTACAAAGATAGGGTCGCGGTCACTCACAATGGAGGAGGGAATGCCATGCAGTCGAACTATCTCCTTTGTAAACACCTCGGCCAACACACAAGCATTAAAAGGACGCTTGAGAGGAATGAAGTGGTTGTATTTGGACAGCCGATCGACCACCACGAAGATCACGTCAAACACCTTGGATTTAGGAAGACCGGTGATAAAGTCCATCAATACGTCTTCCCAAATATGTTCTGGAATTGAAAACGACTGTAACACACCCCAAGGGGCAGCAGCGATATACTTTTACATTGGCAAGTATCACATTCTTGCACAAATTGTTGGATAGTCTTCTTCATACCAATCCAATACACGTTCAACGCTACTCGTCTAAACATGCAATGGAAACTGGAATGGCCCCCTTGTGGGGTAGAATGAAACTCTTTCAAGATAATAGGTATCCATAGAGACTGTGCAGAAACCACCAACCTCCCCTCATACAACAACGCTCCTCGCACATAAGAAAACCCAAACTGAACCAGTTTATTCTCCTTGAGCGCAAAAATGACTTTCTGTAGAGCAACATCTTTGTGGACCTCTTCAATCACTTCAACCCTACCTAGCCACTCTGGGACATGTATCAAGGAAGTCATTTTCCCACTATCATGCATACGGGACAATGCATCTACACCTTTATTCTCAAGTCAGGGCATGTAAATGATATTGAAATGATATCCAAGAAGCTTTGATTCATGGTGCAAATCCTCTGTGACAACAACTGTTTTAGACTCTTTTGATCGGTACACACTGTAAATTTTCGCCCTACGAGGTAGGGACGCCAATGTTGGATAGCAAGAGCCACTGCCATAAGCTCTTTTTCATATGTTAATTTGGTCAGATTGCCCTCCCCTAAGGCTTTGCTAAAATAAGCAATTGGACTCCCTTCTTGAATTAAGATAGCATCCAACCCATTCCTAAATGCATCACTCTCAATAAAGAATTCTTTCTGAAAGTCTGGAAGTGCTAAAATAGGGGCATACGTTACCTTTTGCTTTAACAGTTGAAAGGCTTGCTCAACACCCTCTCTCCGCTTGAAATTGTCCCTCTTCGTAAGCTCAGTTAATGGCCTCGCCATTTTGCCATAGTCTTTAATGAACTTACGATAGTAGCCTGTAAAACCCCAAAACCCTCGCACTCCTTTCACATTCTTCAGAGTGGGCCATTGTAAAACATTTATCACCTTAGCAGTGTCCATCGCTACCCCTTCGCTAGAGATGATATGACCTAAATATTCAACACTAGGCTTCAAAAAACTGCATTTCTTTCTATTAGTCACCAGACCTTGCTGCTGCAGAATGTTCAGTACCGAGGATACATGATGGAGATGGTCTTCCAAACTCGGGTTGTACACTAATATTTCATCAAAAAATACCAACACATGTTTTCTTAGAAGATTCTTAAAAATGTCATTCATTGGGGCTTGAAATGTCGAGGGTGCATTCATCATTCCGAACGACATTACGAGATATTCGTAATGGCCTTCATGAGTGCGTAATGCAGTTTTGTGCACATCTTCAGTCTTAACTCGCACTTGATGGTATCCCGATTTGAGGTCTATCTTTGAGAAATAATGAGCACCGTATAATTCATTTAATAGTTCATCAATCACTGGAATAGGGAACTTATCGGGAATAGTTACCTTGTTAAGAGCACGATAATCTACACACATCCGCCATGACTCGTCTTTCTTCTTCACGAGTATCATTGGACTAGAAAATGCACTTTGGCTAGGACGGATTACTCCGGACAACAACAACTCTCTAATTTGATTCTCTATTTCATTCTTGTGGTGGTAAGAATGCCTGTATGGGCGAACATTAACTGCGCCAGTTCCCTCCTTGAGATGAATAGCATGTTCTTGTCTTCCCTTATGGCTCTGCGAATACCTTTGAGTACTTCGCCACTAGCTCATGAATCTGAAGAGCAGGGGTCATATGTGAATTATTGATTGTTCTGCTCAATTCAAGACCCTTATGTTCCCCTTGTGCTTTTGCGGATAAAAACATTCCTTTATACCTTAACTTGGGTCTTCCCAACAAACTTTGCAAAGCCAACTGATTTTTATGTCACTGCTTTCGCCACGCAGCTCCACCCATTGAGAATCAATGGAAAAACGCAACACCTTTTGTGCCCAATCGACCCACATGCCCCAAATGGAAGCTAACCAAGATATTTCGAGCACAATGTCAATTCCATCCAAATCGAATAACCAAGCATAAATGATAGATGCCATGTTCCCTAGATCCAACACCAATTTCTTGCAAACTTCTTGTGCCACCACTTTAAATCCATCCCCTATTTTGACATTGAGATGAGTAGTTTCTTCCACTGGCCATCCCATTGACCTCACCAATTCGTGCAAAATGAAATTATGTGTCACACCGCTGTCTACCAACACCAACAAGGGTACTCCTTGAACTCGACCTTTTAACTTGATGGTGCACACATTCCCTAACTCCCTGGGACTCGAATTATCAATCTGAGCCAAAGTCATAATGTTGAGTTCAACTCCTTCTCCATATTCCTCCTCTGTATCATCTACAAGGACTTGCATTTCGCCTTTGTCGTCCTCCTCCATCACCATTACACGAAGTTGACGATCTGGCCATTGGTGACAAGGATGATAGGCGCCATCACACTTAAAACACAGGTTTTTCTGCCGTCTTTCTGTAATCTCGTGAGAATGAGCTTGAGCTCGCATCTCAGCAATTGCAACCTCCAGAGTTGACATTCGGTTCTCCAATGCATGAACCTTGTTTTCCATCTTCTTCTTTGGGGGCATTCACCAAAAATTCATACATTCATTGGCTTGTAATGTATCTGGCAGGTCGGACCAAATTGATAGGTCCTCAATTTATAAATGCGGCAATAAGAATTAATGAGAGATTAATCAACATATGATAGTGTATTTTATTGATGATAAAGAGAAATTGAGCAAAGGAAACAAGCCTTCCTTTTACTCTTGAGAGCTATGCTCACTCCAATAAGAGAGAATCTTCTCTCAACTAACAATTAACATAATTTGTTATCCTCTCCTTACCAACCTCTCTCCTCTATATAAGTGATGGGGCCAACCCACCTTTCTTGGATTTTCTAACATACACTCTCCATGCCTTAGGTGCACTATGTGTCCCACTAGACACGCCATCAATTCCTTCTTTGTCCCCATCAAAAGCTCTCAAACCTTCTTTGTTATAGATGAAAATGGAAGTTTCACTTAAACCTCATGGTGAAACCAAAAATCAATGACAAACCCTTTAAGAGCACCATGTTAGGCTCGAGGGGCATGTCTTGGGCCATACATGGATTTCTTGAGTTTGCAAACATGGTGCGCGAAGTCAACGTGAATGGTTGTTGCATTTAAACATCATCATTGAGCTTTCCTTGGAGAAATGAATTATTAACAAGAGCTATGGTGAATACAACTTTGATGGTTTGTGGTTTAACAACAAGGGGACATATTTCCTTAAAATTCAGGCAGGTGTTTGAGTTTGACTTTGAATTTGGCCTCACTACCATCAAAGTTTCTTTTGATGCGAAAAAGCCATTTGCAACCTACCACATTCTTGGGGTTGTCTAGTGGTACCAATGTATGGGTGATATTATTCATCAGGCCATCAAATTATGTTGAGCATGCTTTCCTCCATTGAGGAACTTTGATACTTTATTGATTGTGGAGGGCTTAAGATTCTCATCCAATAGATGCTTGGAGATAATATAAAGTCGTTGGGGTTTGAATATGTTGTTTTTGTACCTTATTACAATGGTATTTATACTAATTTGTTAGAAAAATGATTTATAGAAGCAATATATAGAGCAGAAGCATTAGTACTTCAATTTGTTGCTAAGACTAATGGAATTCACAGTTTCATAATCATTAAATGTGTAAATTTGATTATATTTGTAATTATGTAATTATTCTTATAATTAATTAGTTCAACTATAGATTAGTCGCTATAGTAAGACTCATTATTTTGTAACAACATTATTTAAAGTAGAATTCTCCAATAGAAATGACATATTTTACCAATTAAAAATTATAAGTTTAACATGGGATCAAACTAGGTTATGATCCAAATCAGATTTCTCTATTTTTTGCGATCAAATCTTGAGTTCCTCGAATTTTTTTCTTCTTGAAATCATAGTTCCTTGGCGACGTCAGTCATAGTTTCCTTGTTGTTTTTGCTCTATTTATTCTTGAAATCTTAGTTCATTGCCAACGACAATCATAATTTCGTTGTTGTTTCTACATTTCCTATTTTACAGTTGAGGTATCCTAAGTTCTCTTCACTTGTTTCCCTCGACAGCATGTTCACCTACAAGCATCATACCCTTTTTGTACGTCTTAATGAAAAAAACTACTCTACATGGGTATTTCAGCTGCAGAATTTTGTCAAAGAAAAAGAGCTTTGGGGTCATGTCAATGGAAGCGATTATGTCCCTAAGAAAATGCAGAAGGATGCATATGCCAAATGGGAAGTCAAAGATACATAAGTCATGACATGGATCATAGGTTTTGTTGATCCTACTATCGTTCTCAATCTCCAACCTTTTGCTACGTCAGCAAAGATGTGGGACTACTTTAAGAAAATATATAGCCAAGACAACACTGCTTGACGGATCCAGCTTGAGTTTTATTCTCATTTTATGAATCTTTGGGCTGAATAAATCACAATTTTTTAACAGAAAAGTCTTTCTATTTGAGTTTTATTCTCATTTTATGAATCTTTGGGCTGAATACATTGGCATTGTCTATAAAGATTTGTCAAGTGAAGGGCAAATTATTGTGTAAAAAGTTCACGAGATTACCAACACGATCATTTTTTGATGAAATTGACTTGTATTTTTGAGGGACTAAGGTCCAATCTCATGAACCCCATCCTTGGATATTTGTCTCAATGAGCTGCTTTGTGAGGAACGACGTATTCTCACTTAGACAACCATGGAACAACAAAATGTCGTTTCTCTCTCTCTAGCATATGTGGTACAAGGTCGACCTTGTGGACAAGACATAAGTACTGTCCAATATTTCTGTTGCAAATGACATGGACATTTTGTTTCCAATTGTCCTAAAAAGTTATGTAATTACTGCAAAACGATGGTCATATCATTAGAGAATGTCCAACCAGACCACCGAAGAAAACTGCAACAACCTTCTCTCCATTTGTTGGTCCTTCTACAACTTCCAATTATGTGAACCAGAGTTCGCATTCCACTGATCCAACCTTAACCCCTGAAATGGTTCAACAAATGATCATTTCAACCTTTTCTGCTTTGGGTCTTTCAGGTAACGTTACTTCCCCAGATTCTCCATGGTATTTTGACTCAGGGCCATCTAATCATATGACCAACAATGTTGTTGCCCTTACCAATGTTACAAGTTACTCTAGTAATCTCCAAATACAAACTATTGATGGGAACAATTTGCCTCTTATAGAAATTGGTGATATTTTTTCATCTCTCACCAATGTTTATGTTTCTCTGGTCTTACTAGTAATCTTATTTTATTTGGTCAATTAGTTCACAATGATTATAAAGTTGAATTCTCAAAATCTTGTTGTCTTGTGCAGGATCAACAATCAAGGAAAATGATCGTGATGGGGCCTAAAGTTGGACATCTTTTTCCTCTTTATTCACTGAAGTTCTCATGTTCTTTTATATCTTTTATTTGTTGTAATTCGACAATTGTTGATTTTCATACATGACATAAGTGTCTCGGTCACCCAAACTCAAATATACTTTATGACTTGATGATATATGCAGTTCTTGGCAATAAAAATTCTCCCTCTCTTAGGGCTATTCAATTTGATTGTATTTCTTTTAAACTGGGTAAAAGAAAAATTCTATCATTTTCGATTCATCAAACAAATGTAAATAAACCTTTTGACATGATCCATAGTGATTAATAGGGAATAGCACTTGTTATATCTCATACTCTTTATAAGTACTTTATCACTTTTACTGATAACAATAGTCGTTTTACATAGGTTTATTTTATGTGCTCTAAAGCTGAAGCATTTTATGCATTTAAGTTTTTTCATGTCTACGTTCAAACTCAATTTTCATCTACAATTAAAATTTTGTGTTCTAACAATGGGGGGAATATACATCTTCTTTATTTCATGAGTTCTTGCAAAAAAATGCATTATATCACAAATGTCATGCCCATTTAGACCCCAACAAAACGAGGTAGCAGAAAGAAAAAATCGTCATCTCTTTGATGTTGTCCATACTCTCATGTTGAACTTCTTTTTACCCTCTCGATTATGGGGTGAAGCTCTCTCCACCGTTGTCCATTTTATTAATTAGTTGTCTTCTTAAGCCTTAAACAATGATTCCTCATTTTTAAGGGCTATCTCGACAACAACCATTTTATAGCAATCTTTGTACATTTGGTTGTGTCTGTTATGTTCATCTTCAGCCCTAAGAACACACCAAGCTTACAACTCAATATGTTAAATGTGTTTTTCTTGGTTACTCAAGCCACAAAAAAGGTTTTACATGTTATGATCTTAATTTCAATAGAATTTGAGTTTTTAGAAATTTTATTTTTCAAGATAATGCATTTTTTCCTACTAACCAAGATACTCATTCTCCTACACCCATGTCTATTTTGCATATATTTTCTAACAATTCTGTAGGAGAACTAGCACCTAAGACCCTTTTGGTGTACCAAAGACATCCAAAACTTCCCCGGACCCCTCCTGACCATTCTCTGGTTGTTGATATGATATTTCAACAAGAACCATTCACATTACGTCGCAATACTCGCACTCGTAATCCTCCAAAAAAGTATGATTCATCTTCAATTTTATCTTTGACAACAATTTTAGCTTATGCTTTTATTCCCTCCCCATATAAACTGGCTATGGAGCACAAAATATTGGCAAGATGCTTTAGAGGCGGAACTTCTAGCACCAGAAGAGAATCAAACATGGGATGTTGTTCTTTGTCCCTCATTTGTTAAACCTCTTGGCAACAAATGTGTATTCACTATAAATCTTTGTTCAAATGGATCCATAGATCACTACAAGACTCGATTAGTGATTCTTGGAAATAATCAAGAATTTGGTCATGATTATGATGAGACATTTACACCCATGGCCAAGATGACTACAATGTGGATTATTCTAGCCATTATTGCATCTAAATATTGGCAAATACACCAACTTGATGTTAAGAACACTTTTCTCCATGGTGACCTCAACGAGGAAATTTACATCAAGCTTCTTACTCGTACGACTTCCACTGTGCTTAACAATATTTGCACCTCAAACGTTCTTTGTATGGGTTAAAACATGCACCAAGAGTATGATTTGAGAAGTTTAGAGTAACACTTCTTGGCTTTTCCTTCACCCAAAACAACTATGATTCATCTTTATTTACACGACGAACATCAAAAGAAATTGTGATTCTTCTTGTTTATGTGGATGACATTGTCATCACTAGTTCAGATCAAGAGGCAATCCATACAATCAAACAATTGTTGTATTCCACTTTCCACATGAAAGATCTTGGGCAACTCACTTACTTCTTGGGCTTAGAAGTACACTTTCAACCAAAAGGCATCTTTGTTACTCAACACAAATATATTCAAGATTTAATTCATCTAGTCGATATTACCAACGTCGTTGTTGTTGAAACTCCCATAGAAGTTAATATCAAGTTAAGACAAGATAAAGGTGAACTCCTTATAGATCCCACGTTATATCGGAAGTTGGTTGACAGTCTTATCTATCTTACCATTACAAGACCCGATATCTCTTTTGTTGTTCATACAGTTAGTAGATTCATGCAAAATCCTAGAAATTTGCATCTTTCAAGTGTCCATCGAATCATCAAATACCTATTGGGTACTCCTAGTCGTGATCTCTTATTCCCTAACGGTTCAACAATGCAACTTCAAGCATACATTGATGTCGATTGAGCTGATTGACCAGACACAAGAAAATCTAGCACCAGTTAGTGCATGTTTTTAGGTGATGCCCCTATCACTTGGAAGTGCCAGAAACAAGATTATGTATCTAAATCCTCTACGAAAGCAGAATACCGGTCCATGTCTGCAGCGTGCTCATAAATTATTTGGTTGCGTTGTCTTTTTTCGGAACTTAGTTTTTCACAAACAAAACCAACTCTATTGCATGCAGATAATACAAGTGCCATACAAATTGCAGCAAATATAGTATACCATGAAATAACGAAGCGCGTAGAAGTGGATTGTCATTCAATTAGGGAAGCCTGTGACCGCAAAGTTATTACTCTGCCTCATGTCTCAACATCAATTTAGTTGGTTGATGTCCTCACTAAATCATTGACACATCAACGACATAATTTTCTAATCATCAAATTCATGCGTATAAACTCATCAACATCAATTTGAGGGGGGATGTCAATGAAATTGACAATTTAATAATCATTAAATATGCATATTTGATGATACTTGTAACTATGTAATTATTCTTATAATTAATTAGTCTAGTTGTAGATTAGTTGTTATAGTAAAACTCATATCATTATATAACAGCATTATTTAAAAGGGAATTCTCCAATGGAAATGACATATTTTATCAATCAGAAATTCTGAGTTTAAACAAGGACCAAAAGGTAACTGCATGATCTGTTGGGGCAGGAGATGTTGAGGGGTTGGGTTTGTTAGTGGTTGACTTTAGGAATAGGTATGTCAGCGGGCAAGGTTTGGTCTATGGATGGAAAGGTAGTGGATGATATTGATTGTGTTGTCAATTAAGTACAGGAAATTGGATGTCAATGAACTTGACAAGTCTAGACGTATAGATACAACTAGAAATAGGTTCAAGGCAAATGCAAATGCATGCATATTGAGAACTATTGAGATGGGCAAATCTTGGTGCCATCAACATAGCCAAGAAGATCATACCTTGTGAGAAGAGTCTTGGACATCACATCTTTACTTAAAATCTTAAAATATTAAAGTATATTAATTATCTCACTTGTCTGGTGGTCAACATCCACTTTTCCATCCTAAATCAGCCCAAAAATACCAATGTTAGATTAGTCTTCGGTGGAGGAATTGGACTCAAATAAGAAGACTGCTCTGATGATAAATTATGATGCCATTTTCATTTATCTATTGGCCTATTTCAACCAAAGAAAGTGAGTACAAGAACATGCCACTCTTTCAAGAAAAATCTAACAAACAGAATTATTCCCTTGTCACTTGAGCTTCTAGAAGCATAGTACTACTACTAGTTGAAAAACAATAATTTCAAAATGAAACTAGCTTAAGTTAAAAATACAACAAAATAGTGGCAAACGTTGAACAAAAACTTTTTTAGGTGGCCATATTTTTAAATTTTTAATTAATAAATCAAATATATAGTATTGTATATGAAAATATTAAGTTATAAATTTACAAATACAAGCACAAAACAAATTTACAAATGCAACAATGGAGGAAGGAGGTAACAAACTAAGAAACTGTACAAATTTGAAACCATAATATAAATGAAACTTCAAAAGTAACTACCAAACTTAGTCAAATCTTTATATCTAACAAATTTTCCCTTACCAACACAATTGCTTTTTCAAATTTAAATTTTAAAACACACAACATGAATATTACAACTAAAATTTAGATGCATTCAGATAACATAAATATTATGAAACTCAAACAAGAGAATTAAATTAAAATGAACACTATACAATAAAACACAATATAATATATATACAACGAAGAGCATCGTAAAAGCAGTCAGGCAGGCATCGTCCGCCTGCCTGTCATTCTCTGAACTCTGTCAAGGATGACCTTCCATAAAAATGAAGTAATTTTCTGAGGATCTATTCTGGACCAGAGGCAATAGAAGAACTTTCTGAAGAATGATGTATTATTAGAGATTATACTATTATAGTACAAATGGAGTTGCCAAGGTATCTAAGAAAAGGAAAAAGTGAAAAGAAACCCAAAAGGCGTATTTCACAAAATCAATACCCCAAACTCTCCCTAATGCAAGAAGCTAATCTTTTTAGAGATTGATCATCAAAAGAGATATCAACCTCCTTAATCTTAGACACAAAATCCAAAGCTTCTTTATGCTTTTTAGCTTTACAATAACCATCAATTACAATCTTGTAAGTTAGTTCATTAGGCATGCAACCATGTTCAATCATGTATCTAATAACTTCACCAGCTTCAGCAAATAGCCCTTTCCCTGCATAGCATGACAAGAAAGTATTGAATGTAATCGGACATGGTTGAATTCCATAGCCAGTCATCTCTGAAAGAATTCTTATAGCCTCCTGCATGAGCCCTTTTTTACAAAATCCCTTGATGACGGTATTGTAAGACACGACATCTGGTTTCAGACCCGAGTTCTGAATTTCCTTGAGCATTTCTTCTGCTTTCCAACAATCACCGACACGGGCATACAAGTCTATCAAGCTATTATATGTCACAAGATTCGGCTGTAACCCACTTTTGTGAATGAGGTCTATCATTTCGTGCGCCTTCTCGAGTTTTACGTTTCGGATAAACATCGAAAGCATGGAGTTAATTACAACCATATCGAGTTTGTATCCATTCTTTTGCAACTGATGAAACGCCCTTTCCATTCCTTCAAGCTGTCTGCACTTATAGTTTGTAAGAACAAGGGTTCGCAAAAGTGTCCAACTAGGAAAGATGAGACCGTCATAAATTTCTTTCTCAACCTTCTCTAAACCCCTAACATTCCCAGCCTTAGAATAACAATGAAGCAAAAGCGAGTACGAAGTTTCATTCGGCTTAAAGCCCTTATTTCGCATGTCAAGAATGACGGATTCTGCTGCTTTCCAATCACCTCGCCGGGCAAGAGCGTTAAGAAGAGCATTATAAGTCGTTATGCATGGAGTAAAGCCTGCTGTAACCATTTCTCCGTACATTTTCGCAACATCAACTTCAGATCCACACCGACCATAGGCACTAATTAATGTATTGAACGTGTCTTTATCAGGCTCAAATCCACAGTTTTTCATTTCCCTTAAAACCTGGTTAACATATTTTTGCTTACCCTTCTCACCACACACAGCAAGCATCGTGTTCCACGTGATACGATTAGGAGGACATCCGTTCAATTTCATGTCACAAAGAACCTTAATCATGTCTTCTGATCTCGACCTCTTGCCTAGCATTGCAAGAACAGCATTGTAGGTGCATACATTAGGAACACACCCCAACTCCTTCATCTGACCAAACATATTCAACGCCTTGTCCTCGTTTCCTGCCTTGCCATACGCATTTATCACAGTGGTATAAGTAATAGCATTCGGCATAACACCTTTGCTTGCCATTGTATCAATGACAGCAGCGCCTTTGTCGTGAAATCCGGCTCTTACATAAGCTGCCACAAGCTCATTGTAAGTAACCTCATCAGGCACACAATTATTATCCTCCATTTCTTTTAAGATGTTCAAGGCTTCAATGTAAACACCAGCCTTCCCAAAAACCTGCAGCATAGAATTGTATGTAACAGTTCCAGGTTTATATCCATTCAATTTCAAATCAGCAAAAAACTTCCTTGCTTCATCAAGCATACCCTCTCTTCCACAAGCAGATATCACAGTGCTGCAAGTAAACTCATCAAACTCAAGCCCTTTACATCTCATCTCATTCAACAACTCCAAAATCTTATTCCAAGACCGACCCATTTTGCCGTAAACATCAAGCATAACATTGTAAGTAACCAAAGTTGGATTAAGACCTGTCTCCTTCATCTTCTCAAAGATATCAATGGCGCGTTTATACTTACCGGTCCGAGCATAAGCATGAAGAACAGTGGTACAAGCCCTAACATCAAGTGAATATTCTTCAACAGGAATTATATCAAACAACTTGGATGCAATTGAATATTGTGATTCCCTACCCAATATCTTAACCATTAATTCAACAGATTGATCATCAACCCTCATATTTTCAGACCCAAAATTCAACCAAACCCATTCAAACAACAAAAAAGCTCTTTCCCAATTACCAGAAAGGTCCAAACCTTTCAACAAACTAGTAATATCAGATTCAAGTAATTCATATTTCACAGAGTTGAAAAACTCAATCAAATCATTCAAAGAAAACCCAACAATTGAATTAAGCATAGACTTACTTTTATCAGATAAAAATCCAAACTTTGCATCCTCAAACCAGTTGCAATCAACAGAAGCCGAGTTGGGTCGTTTTGTATGAGAATGTTGAAGAGTTTTGTCGGTGTTATCAAGTGGAATTTGGAGAGAAGAGAAATGGGTGTTATTATTGTTGTTGTTGTTTTGATTTAAAGGGACAAGTTTTTGTGTTGAAGAAAGGTGTTTAAGATGGTGAAGAAGAGAATCTAAATGAAATGTAAGAGGTGTTTGTGATGGTGGTGATTGCTGTGGTGGTGGTGGAGAGTGAGAAAATGTAGGTTTGAATTTCAAAGGTTGTTGTGGAGATTTTTTTGTTGGGAGTGGAAGAAGTGGTCTATTGGGGAAGAGGGTACCCTCCATTGAGGAAATTTAAATAAAAGTTTAGGTGAGAGATGAGAATGAAATGAATTGGGATTGGAGTAATTGATGGTTCATTGATGAAGAAAAATGAGGGAATGAAAATGAGTGTATTGAGAAAGATAAAGAGGATGATGATAGACGGAGAAAGGAGTGAGTGACTGATATTGAAACTACCAAAATCTCGTATGTCACCCGTGCGGTTTTTTTTTTTTAAGGGTGGGTTTGGAGCAAATGAGGTTTATTAGAGAAGAGGGTTTGTTTTTTAATTAACTTATTTGAAGACTAGATAACTTAATCAAAAGTGATGTGTCCCCTTTTACTATATTTATAGTATAAACAAGGTTCGTCATAAAATAATTTCTTTATATATATTTTTTTTAAATTATCTTAAATTGAATGATGATTTTTATTTTTGATACAATTTTTTCTAATTGAATCGATTAATTAATATTATAATATTATTTTCAATTTTTAATATATTATCTTTTTATTGTACATTTATAATATTGATATTGATAATGCATAAACCTTTAATAAAGACAATTTAATAAAAATAGTATTTTGTCTTTTTTATCTATACATTTTTTAAATATGTATAAAATCAATAAATGACTCATTTATTATAGATCAAATGGAGTAATTTTTTTCTTTTAAAAACAACAATTTCATTTTTTATATCAAAAAATTAAGAGATTTTTTTTATACATAAAAATTTATGCCATTAACCACTGGAACGAAAGCAATTAATTATTTATTTATATTAATCATTTTAAAGTATTGTAATTTAATGATTAAAAAAATATTTTATAATAGTTAATATCAAGTATTTTAATAATTAAAAAAATATGTATTTAATAAATGTTAATAGAATACATTTTAGCATTCAAATGAAATATTCAAATTGATTAACAACACATTTCTATATTTGGGTTAGGAAAATGTTATTATTTCAAAACAAAAAGTTTCTATTTTTGAAAGGAAAAAAATATATATATATTATCTATATTGAAAATTATGTTCCAATAGCAACTGATTTTCAATTACGGGTGTTTGGTTTTGTTTTACGACATTCAAATCTAGATGAATAACTCTTTCTAGGTGGCATAGAGCTAACAATTGGAAAGTGACGTAAAGTTGTTGTTTCTTCAACCAACCAACATTGAGGAATACTCCATTTTCGCAAGCACTCAATGCAATATATCCTTGATCCTCTAAGAAAGCTGTGTCTATGCGAACTAGATTCAGGAGGCATCTATCTTGGAATGGCAATATTGTTTTTGCTCTTGCATTCTAGTCCAATCTTTGGTATATGATTGTAAGATACCCCAAAAATCATGGCAAGTGGTTGGATGTTGAACAATTGGCTCATTAACAAGTCAAAGAGAGATTCAATGTCATACATCCAAACTTTTATAGTAGTTATATGAAAACAAATTATTTTCATTTAATAATACATCATGTGAACTTTAAAAAAACTCAAATATTCATCTAAAAAAAATATTCACTTATTCACTTAAACATCAATTCACCGAACAATATATTTTCCATTTCTTTCCCATTTCCAATTCATAATTTTTTTTTTTTAATTTCTTCTCAAATTTGCTCAAAAGGGTCGAGTTATGAAAGTTCTTCTAAATTTTTTTTTCCTATTTCATCTCAGAATTATTAAATTTTTCTCAATTTCTTCATTGATTCTCATTTTTCTGTTGAAGAAGTTTTTCCCGATTTCTTCATCATTCTTTAATGTTGAAGAAGTTTTTCCCATTTTGTTAAAAAAAAATTAAATTCCCTCTTCAATCGATTCCTGCAATTTTCTCTCCAATCAATTTCCTTTGATTTCCTTCATCTTCAGTCGTTTTCCTTCAATCAGATTTCTCTTACGATTTAATGATTTACGTTTTATGATTTTCGATTCACGACTCAGTGATTTAAAATTCACGAGTAAGTGAAAATCATTTCTCCTCTATTAGCAATTTGTATTGGTCGAATAATTTGATTGATTTTAGTTTTTTAAATAAAATTGATTGGAAGTTCTTCTAATATCATATTCAGAGAAACAATAGTGATAGAGCAGAAAACATATATGGAGTTTCTCATCTTCAAGCTTAGGTTAATTTCCAACTAGTTCATATCTGAAATTGTTATTTTTCTTCATACTTATACAATTCATGTGAGCTTTTATGGTTGAATTAATATTTAATGTCTATTGGGATCATCGATCTGATAAATCAAATCATATATCATCAATTTGAATTTTTTGTTTTGAGATTTTGAATTGCAAAAATTGTGTTCCTATGGCCATAATGGTTTTGTTTGGTTTATGAAGTTTTTTTTATGATATTTTGGTTGTTTGACTAGCTATAGTTTGCACGTCATATGTTTATGCTTGGGGTTTCAATTTAATGTCAATAATGCTTAGTTCTTGGATTATGTTATTTTACTTTTTGTTATTCTTTGTGAGTTAAATTCTGCTAAATTTGTCCTTGATAGAAGGATTTTGTTGAAATAGTATGATATAAATTTTCTTTAACCTGTATTTTCCTTCAATAATGTTGTATAGATGCTTTTCAATTCATATAAAGTTTGATGCTAGGATCAATAGTTGGGATGTGATTTTTAATTTATTTTCATGTGAGTGTTGCTATCTCAAGTACCTTGTCTAATAAATTATCCAAGGTAGTTTTTAATATTCAAACAAATAAACTCAGAGGTCATTGTTTTACTATAACAAAATACACATGCATTTATATAGAGTCTCAATATACAATTTCACTACAAAAAAACCGGCGATTAGCCACGTTTTTAAATGTGGCAAAATGTCCAATTGACCGTGGCAAATAACGTTAGCCACACTAACCATCTCTGTGGCGTAGCTGGGCGTCGCAATTTTTAGCCACAGTTAATTTACAGTTAGCCACGACTAAAATCGTATTAAATGATAAAATGAACAAATATTTTGTTTTGGAATTTGCTACGGGCTAACCGTGGCTAAATGTTTTTTTTTAATATCAACTGCAAGTTTGTTCCTGTTTTTGTCATACCTTTCTAACAATAGAGTCAAACCAAACATTGTAATATCAGGAAGACATCATTAACCAATATAGCAACAAAAATAACTAATTAACATTCTAAAACTTTGATCAAAGTAGTCAAACATTCTAAAATCTTATACATAAACTAATAAAAACATACAAAAAAATTTGACGACATCAAAATAGTCTAGAGCAAAACCAAAACAATCCAATAAACATCCATTCCTTCCATTTGCAATCCGAATAGCAACACATTTCTTCCATTTGTAGTCCAAAAATCAAGATGAATTTTACTCGTTAATTATGAGAATCAGAACTTGTCAATTCAAAGCATAATGTAAATATTTTATTTACTAACTAATACTAATGAATGAGTATCATTTTAATAATATCAATCACTATGTCAACAAATAGAACATGATATTTGCTAGTGACTTAAAGTATAGATCTAAGTGCAAAAACTCTTATTAACTTCAATTTCTATATATTATAAGAAATTATATTACTAAGGTAAAGGGAAACCTTGGTTGAAAGTAGGTAACTCATCACCAAATTTTCTTTGCATAAAATTAAGGAGAACTTTAAGTTGATCTTGTGTTTGTGAAAGTTGCTCCTTAGTCTCTTCATATCCATTTAGCTTTTCTTTCAAAGTGTGCACTTCCTTTTGTAACTCCTCAACATTTTTTTGACTAGAGCTACCAACACTCTCAAATTGCGTGAAATATTTGCGCGACTTGAAAACACTCGTGGGACAAACACCAACACCTAAACCACGCACTCGACCTGAATGTTCAGCTCCATACACTTTGCCAATGACATCATCTGGATATGCATTAATCTTTGATGGAATACCTTCAGTGGCAACACGTTCTTGATCTTGAGACAAGTTCTCTGATATCTTTTCCTAGTAGAGAAATAAAAGTCAGATCAATTTCACCATACGAGCAGGTAGCAAATACTTTATAAACAATAGCAATGTTATCTTTTTTACTTACTGCAATGGATTTTCCTTCCTCATTCACATAGTTTCCATTCTTTTTAAGCAAAGTTGACAATATAACCTCAGCACGACATACAGGTCTATTCAATTGTAGCTCCTAAGATATTAATAAAATATAAATCAATATCAAACTTTCATATACAAATACTTTAATATATTACAAAAATAATAGTTATGGATTTAACTTACCATATGACGAGCTCTTCTTGCGTTGTTCATACTACCCCCAGCATGTGAGACTTTAAGCATCTTTCGATTTTTCATATTTTTCTCACTAAATTTCTACAATTTTCAAATGCTAGTCAATATATGCATTTAATATAAAATATCAATGTACTTTGTTTACTTTGTAAAATTAATGCAACAAAAATTTATACCTTCATTTGTGGTTTTTTATAGTAATTAACAAAAGCAATCCAATCATTTTCAGGCACAGGAGGATCAATAGCAAGTAGGTCTTCCTTACTTTTGTTAGGGTAGAAGTATTTACATCGTAACTTATATTTATAGGCCTTCCATCTTTCTCCTAGGGTTGCCCATGTCCATTTGATACCAGCAGCATAATCATAAACAAAATGATCCTTACAAAATTATATAAACATATCAATCTTCAATGCAAATAAAGAGAATAAAAATAAACGTTCTACGAAGTTTAGATAATAACCTTGATGCAGTTCCAAATTGTTTTACTATTCTTTTCTGACATTTCATCCCATCTTTCAATAGATATAGGACAAAATGCTGATTTTTTAGCAAGTTCGCCGAGAAATCTCACAAGTAAATTTGAACCATTATCATTGCCTTGTCCATTAGCCCCAATTTCAACCATAATCTTTGTTGATTTCTCTAGATGCCAAACTTGATTTACTGCCATTTTTCGAATTATAATTTCTCCAGTAGAAATATCTAAGTGTGCAAATAATAATAATAATATTATATTAAGATAATATATTAATATTCGTACAACCACCATAACATAAGACAACAAATTTAATGATATGAGATTTTTTACCTTTAACTTTGATAAGTAATGACTCCCCTTAAGTCCTGTAATAATCTTTGTACTTTGACATTTATTGTTTTTTTATATTGATAGTTTATTGTTGTCTGTATTCCTGAAAATGGCAATGGTTAATAATAAAAAAGATAAATTTGATTTGTTGATAATTCTTTTTATATTAAAAATTAAGAATATTGAATTTTTTTATAACTTTTTATTATATCACATTAATAAATAGTTAATTTTGATTATAAAATAATTTGTAATTTTTAAAAATAAATTATAAATAACAAAATCTATTTTTTTATGATTCGTAACAAACTGCCTTATATAGATTATTTATTTATACTCAACTCTCAATAAATTGAAGTTTAATATTTCAAAAATAAATTGAAGTTAAATATCCAGAATATGAACGCTTAA
This sequence comes from Cicer judaicum, assembly GCA_037974835.1. Classification (NCBI taxonomy): domain Eukaryota; kingdom Viridiplantae; phylum Streptophyta; class Magnoliopsida; order Fabales; family Fabaceae; genus Cicer; species Cicer judaicum. Next base: position 4,908,894 of record JBBPBS010001075.1, on the reverse strand, counting down.
GATTCTCTTTACTTTATAAACAAAATAGCCAAAGCAAAAGCTTCAAAATTTAAAACTAATAAATAAATTTCATTCCTTCTCAGATACTCACCGGACCCAAAATTATTGCTAATTTGTTTCCAGAAACCAACTAATCCACCTATGGAAGAGTCAAAACCGTAACCACAAGTTCCGGCGAGTCAGACAACTTGCTCGATGCTACAAGAGTCACTATTGGGCTTTATTGAATGATCTTAGGTCTAAGTACAGAGATTATTACTGGACTTACGGGAAGAGTCCCTTCAAGGACGATGAAGAAAACATAATCCTAAAAATAAAAGCACAAAATTCTCCAACAACCACAATAAAAAAACACATCTTAAAAAACATAATCACCAAATAAATTTATAAAAAACAGAACTTGAATATAAAAAACAGAATAGATGAAAAGAGCAAGTCTTTATTTGTTGGTACCAGTTGCCAAAAATTAAACCTAAAAAATTCAAAACAAAAATTAAACGTATTAGATGCAAAGCATAAGCTCCAAGAGGTCACACATTCACTGCAAATTTAAAGATTTATTTTACTTATACTGTTGTACGGTAAGTGTGAAAGGTAGTGTCAAATGGGTCGAAATTGTAGCGTATAAGTGAAACGGTGGTCGAAAAGACATAGTGGTGAAACAATAATATGGTGTTGAAACGGTGGTGAAACTATGGTGAATAGGATTTTAGGGTTTTAGATTAGGTGTTACTGTTGAGTCTGGAGTTTTAGGGATTTAGATGGAAAAGAGAGAATCTGAAAAGAAAAAAAAAAGAGCGAATTGAGAAACGAGGGAAAATGAAAACGAGCAAAAATGGAAAATAAGGAAGGGAGCGAAAATGGGAAATAAGAAAGCGCACTTATTATAATGTTAGCCACATTCATAACCGTGGCAAATTTTTTAAGTTACCTACAATCATTGTGATCGTGGCTAATCGCCGATTTTTTTGTAGTGTTTGCTCGTGGATTTACTATAGTTGAAAGAGTGTTACTATAGTCTGGGAAGCCTTTGGTATTAATCTTGTCTTGTCTTAGACACATATTTTTATTTGAAGCTGCTTGTTTAATGACCACAAAAACATTACTTTTTTGCATAAGTTCCTGATTATGCATTGTTATTTGTCCGCAGAACCTCCTCAAAGCTCAAAGTATGTATTAGCATATTGTCCAATTTATGTTTTCATGTTTTTTGGTTATTACATCTATAACCTGCTGAAAAACACATGCCTTTTGGTCGTTTGTGGTGGGATGAAATTGTGTCAATTGTTGTTACAAGAGTATAGTCTCACAACCAGGTTAATATTCTAAGTTGTGTGCATTATTTTGTAAAACTAGTACCACCTATACAATTCTCCGAGTTGAAAATCTCTTCAAAACGATGTTTCATTTATGATTCAAGTGATGTTAAATTGTCAACTATACAAGGACTACACAAAGTTTGGTAAAGAGATTCCAATGTACCGGTTCATTTCCTACTTTTTTTGAATTTTAGGTTTAAGTATAATTCTAAAAATGATATGTGATCACGATTATGGTCGTGTCATTATGGTTTTTATGTTTCAATTACCATAAACAAGACTTCATCAATCATATTTAATTGTGATTCTCAAAAATATCAAAATTCTTGATCACATTGTTGAAATTTTATATTTAAATTGTCTTTTTTATGATTTTTGTTAATTATATGTATTTAAAATTATTTGTTCAGTATATCAACCATCGAACACACTCTTAAATATACAATTATTTGCTCTATTAAATATATAGATAAAACCAAGATAAAATTTCAGCATTAGTTCTCAGTGTTATGTTTGACAATTAAATAGATATGGATGAAGATGAGAGAGAGAAAATCTACAGAGTTTAGTGTTTGTAATTGTATTTTTCAGTGAGGAGCTCTTCCATTCTATTTTATTCTGTGATATGTAACAAAATGATTTCTGATAGTATGTAACAATGCAATTGCAGGTTTTGGTTGAGTGTAGGTTACAAAATTATGAATCAAAAAGTAATTTGAAGAGAAATATGAATGACCTATATACATGATGTAGTTTATACAAGAAAGAGAAATTCTGTTTTCTCAAATTACCTGCAGCAAGTGAATTATCTAAGCAGGCTCGGCCATTTACCTAAAATTGGTGAAGGGTTCCAATTTTTTTATATAATATAATAAAGTGAGAGAGGATTTTTTTTCTTTAAATATATTTTTAGTCTTACACAATTATGACATTTTAAATTTAATCTCTAAAATATTTTTATTTATTTTTAGTTCTTATTTTATTTATAAGGATTTTTTTTAGGATTAAAAGTATTAATTTTTTTTACAGAAAATTCAAAATAGACACCATTTTTTTTAAGGATAAAAAAGTTGAGAATTTTTATATAAACTAAAATAAAATTTTATAAAGATTAAAAAATTACTTTACCCTTTTTTTAATTATTAAAAACGAACTATTTTTATTAGAATATGATTTTTAAGATTAAACAGAGCAAGCCTAACATCTAGTCACATATAGAAGCAAAATTAATCAACCATATATTTATACATATTAAAGATAAAACTAAAGACAGTGTTATAATCACTTATCTTTTAAATAAATATATTTTATCTGATTTCAAATATAAGAGAAACTAAATTAAAAAAATGTACGCATCTTATTTATATTTTGAACCATATACATATTTATTGATCTAATTTTCTGACACACACACACATATATATATATATATATATATATATATATATATGAATATATAATAAAATAAAATTGTGTTTTGTCCTGTATGGATAGTATCTTGAACCCTTTTTTGTAGACAATGGCCAGAATAGTTCAAGAAACCATGAGAGTTTGTGTCTTAGTAGAATCTTATGAAAAAAGTGAATGCCAAGAGGGAACACGATATACTGAAATTGATCCACTATGTGGTTAAGATTAATAAGCATGAAAAAGGAGGCGATCAACCGAAATTCCCATAAACTCTTTCATCTCTTTTATAGGTACTTCTCCCCGAAACAATTAGCACTTTTCTTGCACAAAATCGAATGTTATATATTACGAAACAAAATTGTGGGAAATCACCGCTTTAACACATGTATTTATATATATTTTGAATATACAATAAAATAAAATTGTGTATTTAGTCCTGTATGGAAAGCCTTTTCAATCCATTTGTGGATAGTGGCCAAAATAGCTCAAGATACCATGAAAATTTAGTTAGAATGATAAAAAAATGTTGTGCTATGTAGATCTACATAACATGTTTAAATATACAAGGTAGTGCGCCATTTTGAACTTAGAATCATTGAGTTTGGATCCTCTCGATTCAAGTCTCCCTCAATCTCTCAATTATCTTTATTTTTTTTAATTTTATTTTATTTTTTAAGAAAAAACATTCTTTGAACTAAAAGATTATATCATATAGATCATGCATGTAAACTTTTACATAAATATAAAATTATTAACAGTGGTTCGTAAACATACATAAGACATTAATTTTGATGTATCTCAATAGCATATTTAATTATTTTAGATTTATGGAAAATCTTAAATACATGATCTATATGATGTAAACTTTCAATCCAATGGAAAAAAAACGAAGAAAAAAATAACATTAAAAGAAATAAAAATGATTGAGGGAAATTTAGATTGAGAGGATTCAAATTTAGAATCATGCTAATGTTAATTACACGTGAGCTTGATTAGGAAGACATATAATGTTGTTGATGATTTACAACTAGTACATCAATTAGAAGTAACTCATCAACCTAATGTATGCATAAGCACAAGTTAAAGGAATGTGAGTAACTACTTCCTCTAACTCCTCCCTCAAACTGATGGTGAAAGAGTCACACTATGTTTGTCCCCAATAGATTGAACATTGTGTGAGTGAGTGGTTTGGTTAGGGAATCTACAAATTCGATCAACTGACGATACATAAGCCATTGTGACTTTATTTTTTAGGACCTAGTTTTATATATAATGGACATCAATTTCAATGTGATTGGATCAAGCATGCAAAAATAGGTTTGAGGCTAGTGCCTTTGCATTCAAATTTTCACACGATAGAATTGGTTTTCTTGGTAATGGCAACTTCAATTCCCTTATCAATGACCTTCTCTATGCAACCTCATTTTCTAAGTCGGCCAATGCTCTATATTCAGATTCGGTGTTGGACATTGACACTACTTTTTGTTTTCTTGAAGACCAAGAAATACACAAATGCCCACACATGAACTTTTTGTCATTTGCATTAGTGGCCTAATTAACATCTGAAAACCCAACTATATCTAAATCAATGGATGACTTGATGTGTAAGTTATGATTAAATGAGCCTTAGAGATATATCATGATTCTCCTTATTCTTTGCCAATGATCAGTGGTAGAAAAGCTCATGTATTGACTACAAAGGCAATATTAGGCTTTGTGTTTGTTAGGTATTGCAATGCGCCTATGGCTTGTCTATGTAGGGTTGGATCTGCATTATCCCCTCTTTAGTTGTGAATTGTCTGCCAATCATTGTAGGTGTTGGATAAAATGATGATTTCTCTATCTTGAACTTGTTGAGTTGATCATTTATGTATTTTGATTATTTCATATACATTCCATTGTATATCTTTGTACTTCAATGCCTAAGAAGTAGTACTGCTTGATGACTGGCTCTAGGAACTTATTGTTGATGCTAGTCAATATTATACTATCTACATAGAAAAGAAGGAAAATTGTATGATATGTTCCTTTGAGTTTGAAGAGGGATGATTCATTATTGGTGTTTTGGAAACCCCAATTCAGTGGGACATTCTTTAAGTTATCAAACCAAGCCCTGGGTGCCTGCTTCAAACCATAGATTTCATTGGAAAGCTTACAAATGTGATTGGGTTTTGTTGGATCTGAATACTCCTTTAGTTGATGCATGAACACAATCTCTTTGAGGTATCCATTCAATAAGGCACTGTTTATGTCCAGTTGTCTTACTTCCCAATTGATATGCACAACATTGGATAAGATAGTCCTCACTATGTTAGACTTGACTACAGGGTTAAAGGTTTCTTCAAAGTCTAGGACAGTTGTTTGTTGAAAACCTTTAACAACTAGTCTTTCTTTCCTTATTTCAATTAAGTCATTTTCCATGTACTTGGTTTGAACCCCCACTTTGAGTCAATAAGGTTCTCTTGACCTTGGTAGGGCCCTAGTGTCCATGCTTTATGTGGGATATTATAACACTGAACTCAATATCCATAGTTTTTTTCCAATTGAGTTTGGCCAATGATTCACTAACATTCTTTAGTTCCTTCTCTTCTATATGTGTTTGTACAAGGCTCGTGTTGGGTTGTTTAGGCTTTTGGATGCTAGCCTTGTTTTTGATTCACATCCACTGTGAATTGTTGTTCTCTTCATGTTTTATTGGCCTAGTCTCAAGTTCAACTTGACTGCTTTTTTCCACATCTTATGTTCTCTTTGTATGTATTTATCCTCGTACCATTTAGCATTTCCTTAAAAAGAACAGGTGTCAAGCCTTTTATTAGTTCAAGACTTTTCGACGAGTTGACCACCAACATTAATATATATATATATATACAATAAAATAAATAGCAAAAAAAAAAATTACAGAAAAGGACCAAATTTCATGATGAAAATCAACAAAAAGTAGACAAAATCAATATATCAGATATAATTTAATATAAAGAATAATTATTTTTTATATTATGTTTTCATATGTAGTATTTTATATATACTACATACAAACTAAAGAAAAAGACATAAATGCCCCCATATAAATATTTTGAAAGTTCTAGATTTTTACTATTCTACCATTTGAATTTTCCGGAACAAAAATGAGTAAAAAAAATGAAATTTTCTTCAAAACACTTTTTTCAAGTTTTCTTGTATATAAGTAACACTCTCAAAATCATGAAAAAAAATCTCCGGTAAAGATGACTATTTTTAGAAATCTTTTTTGAAATTATGCAAAACCATCGAAAAACTTATTTTAACATATTCGGAACATATACGATATTGAATTTTTTTGATATTTTCGGAATTTTTCGAAAAACTTCAACCCACAAATTTTTTGGAAGTTGTTTTTAATTTTAATTTTTTTAATTTTTTTTAATTTTTTAATTTCATTACTACTTATTTAATTCATTTTATTTTAACTAACTTTTTTCTAGTGGGTGCGGGTGCTAGAGAAAGAGACGACAAGATAGTACGAAGAACACGTGACGCTAAAACTTTATTATCTATGGATCTTCCAAAAAGGATTCGATCGACAATATCCTAGAAGAGACAACGATATATAATGGAAGATGATGACTCTGGAGATCAGGATTATATATCTATCCACGAGGTTGATATTTGTATACATGAGGAGGAGCAGAGTGTGGTACATGAGGATATGAGACATGTACATGTGGAGGAGGGACATGTACAACACGAGGGGTTTGTACAAAAGGAAGGTGAACTGATACGGTATCTTAGAAGACCGTATAATATGTCTGTCCTTACACGATACCGACATCATGTATTTGGAAGACTATGGTTTGATAAAGTAATTTAAATAAATTATTATTTATGATGTATTAAAGTATTTAGATTATTTATTATTTATAGTGCATTAAAAATATTTAAATTAATTATTATTTATAGTGTATTAAAAATATTTAAATTAATTATTATTTACAATATATTAAAAATATTTTAATTAATTATTATTTATGGTGTACTAAAAATATTTAAATTAATTATTATTTATGGTGCAGTAAAAATATTTAATTAATTATTATTTGTTTTATATTTAATTTCAATGTCATATATTTTATTTGTATGCAGGAGCGACAAATACTGAAAATTGTTGCTCATAGAAAAAAAAATTGCAATAATTTACTCAACAAGTTCTTCCACGAATTATAGAGACGTAGATGAATTTGTTTGAATCAGACTCTTTACAACGAAGTAATTTGAAGTTGATTGACAACAACCTGATTTGTCTATTTGTGGAAAGATGACACCCAAAGACCTCATTATTTCACATGTCATTTGGTGAAATGACGATTATTTTGGATATTGTTGTCAATCTGTTAGGTGTTTATATTAGGAGTGAGTTCTACAGTCTACCATCTGGAGAAATTGATTCACCCATCAATTTATATTGTGTTAATTCGCAAGCCCAAGGTAATTTGTATGTTCTTCTGAGAGAGCACTCACACATAGATTTGTCAGTACCCACCTACTCAACTTTATCGTATTCTTCAGCAATACGTCTTTGAGCTTCTTTTGATACAAATATATTCAATTTCTGATAAAATGGATTGTTGTGTTCATGCTCTTTCATCATAGAAACTTTTTGGAAATGAGTTCCTGCTTTTTTTATGTTTCAACGTCATCATGTTGTTAATAGCCTCCTAACAATTACAGATGTTACACATGTTGTATTCTAACATTAACTTCAGTTTCCAATGAGCTGACCCAACCTTATCATTACATGTAAAATATCACCATAGAGCAATCCAACAATATATAATAAAATTATAAAATTAAAGTTTTAGAGTGACATGATATATCTATTAGTTGTTGTGTTCCCCAAATGTATCACTCGATTTGTCATGCTTCAAATTTTTCGGACTCTTATTTAGTATGATTTGTATTTTTAAAAAATTAGTCCAGCCCATAATATTTACTTTTCAGATTCGTTTTCCGTATTTGAACTTGTGAAAAACTATGAATTATATAAAGAAATGAGCGGATGATTTGGATGAAATATTTTGCTGGAAATATGCACTTGTTAGAGTTAATTTTTTGGGTACAAAAGTTCAATTTATTTATTTTTTGAAATAATAATTTATTATTTTTTGGTGATAATGTCACTTATTTAATAAGTGTATAGTATGACTATATATATGCAGTAAAAATCAAAATTTAAATATGTTTATTAGACCAATGAAAATTACTATCAGCGGTGCAAATTTCATTCATGTTTATAGCTATTGAATTTGTAATTATTGTAAGGTGTAAAACTAATAATATCTCTTTTGTTAATGGGTGATTATTTGAAATTATTGAATATAATAGGAAGAAACTATTCAGTTTTTGAATGATACGTTGTAATTCTACCAAATGTCTAGGAAAAGGATGAACAAATTAAATCATGTCTTTTAGTGTTTAATTGAGAATATTTATTTTCATTATAAGGAGATTCCAATTAAAAATCATGAATTCTTCAAGTCAATGATATTTGAGAAATTATATTCATAAATTTAATTTTTATTTTTAATATCTTCATTTTTTTAAAGAAAATAAGGAAACAAAATCACACATTCAAGTCAATTTAACGTACTATTCTTTTATTAATAGATCAATATTATGTTATTTAAAATTAAGAAATTAATGTGTATGAAATTATAATCTAAAGTGAATAAGACATGTTTATATATCTATATTAATTTGGATGATATTTTTAATATTATTTATATTTGTTGATTTTGTCAAGTGAAAAAGAAAATGTGACAATTAATGAAATGTTACAAATATGAATTAATATAAAATTTGTCACATAATTAAATTAGTATAAATATTTATTTTTCTCTTATTGAAATCCAAATACAATGTTTGGAAGTTTAAAGGAAATAACACCTTCCTCCATGTTCTTTTTCTCGTATTGTTACCTTTTTCATGTTTTTAAGATCATCAATACTTTTTGTTTCACAAAATAAAATCATCCATTTTAATATGTGAAAATTTGAGATATTTGAATCATCATCTTTAAATTTCAGAACAATATGTGTGTCACCTTTTTTTTATTTTTATTTTTTATTGTTTTCTGTTTTCTTGGCATAGTTTTGCCCCTCGATTTGCCACTGCAACTCATCTTATCCTTTGTTTGACAATTTCTTCCCACCAATTAATTCTTAACCTTTTAATAGAAAAAAAAATCACATAATAAAAGTTTTAGACAAAATTTTAAAAAGAAATATTGACTTGTGTTTTTTTCTTGTCCTATTTTTATAAGACTCTTTTAAATTGTCAAATGTAGTATTTCTTTACTAACATATCTCTAATTATTTTATCATTTTTCTACTATCTACAATAAATATTGTGATTGAAATATACACTAATTCTTTAATTTAAAGTATAAATTATATACAAACAATTGTCAACTAATATAATATAATCAAAAGAGTCTTTTACATTCTCAATTTGCAATTATCTTGATTTACCTAAAGAGTTTTAGGTTTAGAGACGAACTTAATACTTTTTTATATTAAAATGTAAGCAATATTTCTTAATAAAAACTATTTAATTTAAAATATAAATTAACTACAATTATTTTATTGATCCATTTTTATCTGTATTTTGAAATAAAAATAATAATACACAACAATATTTTTATAAATTTATCATATTTCACGTAATATATATCACTATAAAATCTCTATCTAAGATATTTTTGAAATATGTATTTTGACCGTGAAGTGTAGAATGGAGGAGTGTTATTATGGGCACAGGGATACACATGCATGCATTGGAAATGTGTGCCTTTTCAGATATCACGAGGGTAATTGGAAATTAGCCAATTGCTTGAGTTGACTTTTCAATATGTTTGGTCCCAAATAGGAAGAAAACAAAGTTGGTGCCGGTGTCCCAAAAAATGTCAGATATATAGTTGACTGAAATTGGGATTGGGGTCTAATTAAACCCATCTCAAAATCTTAACAAATGTTTTAAAATATTTATTAACAATTTAAATGTGAAAGTAAAATATTAAAAATTATACATTTTATATTTTCAAAATTTTAGAAATTAAAATTTTCTATTAATTCAAAAGTATTTTTTTTTCTTAATTAATAAATGTTAAAGTATTTATTAATTTGTTTGTATCACCACAGACTCTTGCCTTGACAAAGTAAATATAATGGTATATTTTGTCTATTTATTTAAATTAAAAAGTTGTTAAAAAGAAAATAAATATTAAAGTTTAAGGACATAAATCTAACTCAATATAAGAAGAAAAAAAAAACATCAAATATATTCTTTTAAATGCATCCATGTTTTGTTAATTCTAAAAAAAAGTTAACCCTTCGAAAAGTGTCTAAAATGAGAATAATTTATTATCTTTTCTAGATTTATTTTTAAATAAAAATAGGGTCTTGTCCCTAAAAAACTAAAAGTAAATTTATTTTTGAAAAAGAAAATTTAACTTTTTAAAAGTTGAAAGTATAATTTCTAAGATAAAATTTCTAATATAATTGATTGTTTAATATAACATTTGGCATAAAAATAACTATCCATTTTCTCTCAAATTATATAAAAAAAAACAATTCACATTTATTAAATAAAGAATTGACTTTATTTAATATTATGAAGTTTACCAAAAAAATTATTATGTTTCCTAAATTATCCTTAATTTCTTAAGGTGGTGAAAATAACTATGGGTCCTTTTTAATCCACTTTTACTCCATCTAAAAAATGTAGTCCCATTTTCCCTCTTTATTTCTTTATCGATTGGAGAGAGGTCGTTTAAGAGGATATTTTTGGCTTAAAGTCATATCTCTGTATTATTTCTCTCATTTTATCCAAATACAATTTTTGGCTTAAAGTCATATCTCTATGTTATAATACAATTTTATTGAGATTGTACTATTTATTTGAGAAATTAATTTTAAAGTGTTTTATATATACAATGAAAAATGTGATATCCTAAATTACTTGTAAAAGTTTTTATTTCTCTATAAAAATCAAAGGTTATATTTAATTTGATCTATTAATGTTGAAAATAAATTCCATGTTATATTTTCTAATTGTTTATTTATTTTTTTTGTTTTAGGTTTTTATCATTTAAGTGGATTGTTATTGCCTACTTTGTATTGTTGTTATTTTGTATTATAATTTAAATTCTCATTATTGAATAATTTGGGACACTACGGCTTATTTTATATTTTAAGTTGAGTTGTTGTTGCACTATGTTATTTCAAATTCTGTTTTAGGGGACCAATTAATTATGTAATGCTACTGCATATTTTGTTTTAGTTTTTTAGATGATTAAATTATGAATTTGTAGTTATTCCAAATTATATTTTAAAATAAGAAATTAAAATGATTGTTGCACTTGTATTTTTTTTCTTTTTATTTTGCCAAAAAAATTAAAATGTTTATAGTTTTATTTTTGAAATTCAATCACTCAAATCGAACCAATCTATATATTATCGATTTAGTCTGTTTCAAATCAAAAACAAATAAAATCGAACAAAATAAATCCCTGCAAAGTTCATTAATTTAAATTCTTTTTTTTTTTTTATAGAAAACCAAACCAAACTGATTCGTTACACCTAGGAATGGGAATAGGCTAGGTTTTCCGTCAGGGTCTATGGTCTCGCCTAACCTATTTAATAAAAAGGCTAGACTTATGCTACTTATAAAGTCGATTTATTTAAATAGTCCACGCTTATAAAAAAGCTATTAGGCTTGACAGACCAACCTATATATATTTTATTATTTATTAATAATAATATTTTCTATTTTAAAGTCTATCAATTAGAAAATCACTCGTTCTATATTTGGTAGTCGTTTCATATTCGATAGCCGCTCAATTAGGCAATCACTCATTAATCATTCCATATTTATTTGAGAGGTAGCAATGGGTGTGTTTGTTATAGGAAAAAATCTATTTTTTGAAACCAAAAATCATTTTTTTAGGGTTTAAAGGGTGTTTGTTTCATATTTTTTTTAAAATCACTTTGTTAGAAAAATCCTTCTTTGTTTAATATATTTAAATATGTATATTGATATTGATATGTGGAGAGTATCGTGTGGTAGGTAGAACATCATGTAAATTGATATGGATAGAGCATGTGACTTGATATGTGTATATGAATTCATTTTGTTTTTTTTTTTCTTAAAAGTTTGTTGCATTACATTTTAGTTATTATTTTATTAGATTTATTAGTTTTCTTTTTATATAAATTTGTTTATTTAAAAAGAATATAAAATATAATATTTTAATATAAATAAAACTTTTAAATAAGTTTTTATGTCAGACTAATCTTTTAAAAAATTCCGATCGAATAAAAAACTTATGATAGGCGATTTACGTCCAAAAAATTAATGATAGACCACACTAATGTCTTCCAAAGTGTGGCCTTATCTGCCCAAAGCTTCCTTGTTAGTGTTCTTTTGGAAATCTCATCTCCATATTAATCCACTGCTTACTCATCTCTAATACCCACCTCTTATTCCTTCAACACGATAATTGTTTCTCTATTATTTATCTAAATAGACATAGAAAACCATGGGTATGTTCTTGATTATTTTAGAATCTATTATTTTTTATAACTTGCAAATTATACAATTAGACCACAGTTCATATTATTTAATAAAAATTCATATACGTTATAAAAGTAATTAAATATTTTCAATGAATTCAATATTCCAATTTTGATTCAATTTTTGTTAAATATTTTATGTCAGTATATTTTTGTACCAAGCATTCATAATTGATTTAAAGTCAACATTTGTCGTCACATGCTTACATGTTAGCGCATCGGGTACTAGTAAGCGGTGTTATTTGAATACAGACAAATTATCATATGCATATGGGTCTCTATGATTACATTAATATAAGCCACTCAAGCGGTGAATAATTTTTCTATACCTATGTCATAATCTGAGATCACGTTGGAAATAATAATGTATAGAATTACTTCGACTCAATATCAACCTATTTTTGTTTGATACCTTTTGTTGTGGTTGCAATAAAGCAATATTTTCAAATTTCTTTGGTGATCAACTGAAAGATACCACTAAGTTGTTTGATCATGTGGTTAACTTAAATTCTCTATTTGAAATTGGAATGGATGAAGTATCTGTAAAAGATAGAATCATTAACGATTTAAAATGAGAGTGTTTAAATTGAATTTATTATATATCAGGTGAATAAATTCAATACATAAAAAAATATGATACTCAGTTTAAACAGCTCATATTTGTATAGATGACAGAGTGGTGTCCGTGTATCTAGTCACCTTAACGAGGTGGTAAGTCCATGAACCTAGTCAGTCTTAAGACAAGGTAGAGCTATCGTGCATCCATACAAAGGACATGTGGCAGGTTCGTGCACCTAATTAACCCTAAAAGCCACTAAAGCACCACAACGATTTGGGACAGAGTAAATGAACCTAGATCGGAGAGACATATTTTCCAAGAAAGATTCTCTTATAAAAGGAGATGAGATAACTAAGATTAATTAATGATCTTTTTAGCATATTTGTAAATAATGTATTATCCTCTTTTAAAATTTATTGTATTTTTTATTTACATGCGTGAACATCAACATTATTTAACGAACATACATAACATTTCAAGTGCATTTGAATAAACCAAACAACTAGATACTTCAACTTGAATTTAGACTATTTTATAGAAAAATGTGACACCTTAATTTAGAGTATTTTATAGAAAAATGTGACACATGAATGAAATGAAAAGACATTCATAGACCAAATAGTTTTTCTAATATTTGATAAAAAGAGGTTTGCCCTAGTTTAGACACTAGCACAATGTTGCCCCAATCTAAAAAAGTACTTCATCTTGCATTTTCTTGTATTAGAACTATCAAAAATTAAAATTCAAAATAATATTTATCTATTAATTAAGTTCTTTAATTATTATGAATAAAGTTATCGCATGATATTATCTATTAATTAAGTTATTTTACTATATTTACGATTTAAAATATTTTTGAGATGATGTGACACATAATAAAGTATTAACATTCTAAGCCTTGGTGGTCGAAGGACAACAAATATCGAGCGAAGCTTGTTAGATTTTTAGTGTCATTTAATTTTTCAAATCAACAATTGATAATTACAATGCTTATAAACTGACCTAGATTTTCTTCAAAATCCAATATTTGGGTTGTTTCTCCATCTTTCGTTTCATCTACAAGTGACTACATTCCCTCTAAACAAAGGAATTGTCCACTACATTCCCTCGTGGCATACACAAATATATTGCCTAACTACCACTCAATATCTAAATTTCACTATATTATTTAATAGTTACTAAACGGATTGATCTTAATAGGTTGAGTTGTGGTAAGTAAATAAATATATATCCGGCTTGGTTATAGACACAACTCTAAATAATTATTTAAGTGTGGGAGGTGACATTCACAATTATGGCTATGCTTATTAGACATTTCAAATCATGAACGTAAATTTGGAAATTTATTAATATTAATTACATTTTTTATTGTGTGTGTGGTATTAATTTATAAAACTATTAAGAAAACTATAGATAAAAAAAAAATTATAAAAACCAATGAAAGTATTAATTAAAGGTTTAATTGCATTTTTAGTTTCCTATTTTTAGTTATTTATGAAATTGGTCTCCCTATTTTAAAAGTAGATAATTTATATCTCTTCCTCTGATGTTTTTAGACTTAATTGCAGTTTTGATCTCTTATTTTAGCTGAATCGCGAAAGTAGTCTCTCCATTTTATTTCTCCCCAATTTTGGTCCCCAAATAAAATTTTAGTACAAAATTTGATGAAATTTTAATTTTTTTTGCGTTTATTTAAGTCACATCATGCCTCAAGAACTCGTGGTGCAATAATTGTACATGAAATCTATTATCATATATGGTGAGGTGTGACTTAAAAAAATGATAGTTTATCAAATTTTAGACCAAAATTGAGGAGAAATAAAATGGTTAACTACTTTCGTGATTCAACTAAAATAGAGGACCAAAATTGCAATTTAAACTGATTTTTTAACTAAAAAATGATGACGTGAAATAATTTAAATGACGTGGCATATAATACGACGGAATAAAATGATTAACAGTTATGAAATTTGAATAAAACGCCTTAACAACTTAGGTTTCAACTTCAATTTTTTTTTCATATTTTTAATTTAACTAATGACATATGAATAATTAATTCATCTATATGATTCTATATCATAGAATCGTATGTCATGTCACTAAATATGTTAAATCGTCATTTTTTTAGTTCAAAAATCTAAAGTATAAACCATAACTATCAACTTTTAAAATAGAAGGATGAATTATGTGAATTGATAATAATAGAGAAATCAAAATTGTAATTAAATATTAATTAAATAATTAAATAACTAAATAATTTCATAATAATAACTAATATTATTAATAAGTTATTAACAGTACTATTCAAATTCATTTTTTATTAAATAACTTATATGAAAAATAGTACATAATTGATAAACAAACAATTAACATTGGATTGATCGTCAAAAATGATTTTTGATTGCCAAATAATCAACAGGTCGTCAAAAAGCCGTTAAAATTGTCATTTCTGTCAAAAAAAAAAATTGTTAGTAGTGTCGATTAATTTTATATTTCAGTTTATAATTATGTACTTTTCTTGTATTGAAATTTTTATAATGACATTCATTCAAATTAATAGAATGTATACATAAAAAATAATACAAATTAAAAGTTGTTAATAAAAATGGTAAACAAACTTATAATTGTAATTTAATAATATAAAATTAAATACCTCCTATATTTTGTATATTTAGAGATAAAAGTAATATTTAACAAATATTTAAATATACTCCATTTTCCCACACATAATTGTCTCCTAAATATAAAGGAAAAAACTAGCATAAACTTCACTGCTTAAAACTTTTCTTTTTTTAATTAGTGCTGTGCAAAAAGTCCACCTATACACTACGCGAAAAATGATATTTTACCGTGCTTTTTTTAAGACATTTACAGCGCTTTTTAAAAAAATTAAGCGTTGTAGTATCCAGCGCTGTAAAAAGATACAACAACACTCTTTAAAATAAAAATAAAAAGCGTTGTAAAAGACTTCTAAAAACGCGCTGTTTGTTGTATTAGTTTTACACCGCTTTTAAAAAAAAAACATTTTAATAGGTGCATTCCTTTATTTCAATTAGATCTATTTCTGGAATTATATCAACAATCTCTTTCATAAATCGCAATATACAGTGTTCGCAATCCATGTTGTTAGTTTGACGAGAGCACTATAAAATAAAACATATAAGTCAATAAATATTTGTGCATTGATTGTTAATGAAATTTTAAAGGTATATATTTCAAACCTTTATTGGAATCCATGTGATTTATTTGATTTTTGTTTCGACACTATAGCACCCATTTGAACTCGGAAAACTTGTAAAGCACTACAAAATAAATGTGATTATTAGCATTAACAAACACATTATATATATATGTAAGAAATACATGAATACAATACCTGAAGAGTGCGAAGAAATATGTAGGATTCATAGGGTTCTGGTTTCGTTTAAGAAGGAACGGCGAGAATGCGCAGAAATACGAACGGTTCGTAGGACAGAGTAGGGTTCGCAATGAGAAGAGTACGTAATAATTTTTGTAGGGATAGTAACAAATATGGAGATGATTTGCAATGGAGATGGTTAACAATATTGTTCGTAGGGACAGTAGGGTTCGCAATAAGAAGGATAATGAAGAGAAAAAGGACACTGAAGCGTAGTGAAGTTTATGTAATAAAGAGGAAACTGAAGCGATTTACTGTTATATATAAAATCCTATTACAGCGCTTTTTTAAAGAGCGCTGTAAAAGACCTTCTTAAAAGCCTATTACTGCGCTTTCTTAAAGAGCGTTGTAAAAGACATCATTATTTTATTTTTTAAAAGCCTATTACAGCACTTTTTTAAAGAGCGTTGTAAAAGATCTCCTTATTTTATTTTTTAAAAGCTTATTACAGTGCTTTTTTAAAGAGCACTGTAAAAGACTTCCTTATTTTATTTTTTAAAAGCCTATTATAGCGCTTTTTTAAATAGCGCTGTAAAAGACCTCCATATTTTATTTTTTTAAAAACCTATTACAGGGCTTTTTTAAAGAGCACTGTAAAATAGCGTTGTAAAAGACCTCCTTATTTTACTTTTAAAAGCCTATTACAACGCTTTTTTAAAGAGCGCTGTAAAATAGCATTGTAAAAGACCTCCTTATTTTACTTTTAAAAGCCTATTACAGCGCTTTTTTAAAGAGCACTGTAAAAGACCTCCTTATTTTATTTTTTAAAAGCCTATTACAGCGTTTTTTTAAAGAGCGCTGTAAAAGACCTCCTTATTTTATTTTTTAAAAGCCTATTACAGCGCTTTTTATAAGCCTTTTAAAGCGTTTGTCCAAAAGCGCTGTAAAAGACCTTCTTATATTTTTTTTAAAAGTCTTTTACAGCACTTTTTCAAAAAGCGTTGTTATATCCTCTGTTATTTTTGAAATATCATACAACGGAGCTTGTATTTAATAAGCGCTATAAAAGACATGCTATAAAATGTCATTTTTAGCGTAGTGATACCCAAATCTATAATCGGATTGAAATCCATTTTAAATATTCAGTTAAAATAATATAATTATAATTCAGTTTATTTGAATTGGTTTTTATTCACTCAACTCACAAAAACCCTAAATTATCAAAACTCCAAAACAATTCTGATTTTGCCATCACTCCACCGACCTTCCACCTTCCGACATTGTTCTCTGATAATTTATTACTAAATTCATTTACTTATTATTAATAAATCATACTATATATGTATGATAACTGGTTAATGAATTAAGATATTTAATATTTATTTAAGAAAACTAAATATTTTAAGTATAATTTCTTAACTTATTGATTTTTAAAGGATATTTTTTTTCTTCAAAATGTTACATTAATATGTTACATTGACAATGATATTAAAATTTAGATATTGCTGAAACTTAACTTATTATAAATGCTCAAGACAAAAATTAATATAGTAAATCCATTAGATATTTTAAATTTACTAAATCTTATGGTGGTGGTGTCCGTTTCGGTGTTGGAAGCAAACTTTCAAGTGATTGTATTTTCTACAATTTTATTATGGTGCAGTAATATTAAATTTGATCAAATAAATATTCAAGTGTTTGTATTTTCTACGGTTTTTGTAATAAGCAATTTATTGAATTAGTATGAATCAGAATTGATGGTCTTAATGAAGGTAGTAATAAATCAATTTTAATTACAAGTTATTATAAGTAATTGAACATGTTCAATTTTTATCACAAAAGAAAGCAATTATATGATTGATGTATTTTTTCATTGAACTTTTATTTTGTAAAAATAATCTGTTTTTAAACTATGAATAAATAATTTTTAAAAAAATAAATATTAAAAAATAATCAAATTTTAATCGATTTTGTAAAAAAATTGATTTTAAAATTAAATTTTTCGAAATCGATTGCTTAACTAAAAATCGATTATTTAACCATAACTAATTTTACAATCAATTTTATAACTAATTTTAAATTAAATAATAAATTTAGTAAATTTAGTTATAGATCTAAATCTATATATTAATTTTAAAATAAATATCATTTAATTTTTTTATAAAAAAAAAAAAAATCAATCATACACGACCTTACTGTTAACTAAAAAAAAAGTACTAACTTATTAAAAAGATGGGATAAATATTTGATCCCATGCATTTGAAGTCTTGCTAGAACCATGCCTATACTATTTGCTTACTTTTTCTTTTGACAGATTCTTACGTTTTCTTTTTGTACAACAATAAACTATTTTCTTATTGTGTGTGTTTGAGAAGCCAGCATGCGTTGTTCCTTTCTTTTTATTTTTTTGACAAAATGCGTGCGTGATTTTTTTGGTATAGCATGCGTTGTTGTTCTTCCATAATTTATCATGTTTTGAACGTATATATTACCATTTATATATATACACATCCAACCTTTGTGAAAGAGACTTTGTTTTTTGAAAAAACTCTGAAAGAGACTTAGGTGTCATTTGTATGTGGGACTTCTTTTCAACCAAATATTAGAATAATATTTGAATAAAAAGGGATGAAATTAATTTTAAAATACAGTTCTCATTTATTTATAGGTAGATAGTTTTTTCTAATTTGGGATTATCTATAAGTCAATACAATATAATAATCTATTATTGATGGTGACTTCACAAATGGCGAAGGCTTTGTGTGATGCATGATGATGAATATGATCGAAATTTTAATTAATTAGAAGGTACCATGCTATCTTTGTGATGATCAACAACTACTTAAATTAGGGTGCATTGAGTACTTAGTGAATTATTCAAATTTTATACTTCCTCTTATTTTAAATGAACTTAATTACAGTTTTGATATCTTATTTTATTTAAATCATGAAAATAATTATTATATTTAATAAAATATTATTTTTTTTATAATAAAAAAAACGATGATGTAGAAGATTTCATGTGAATTAATTATATTTTATTATTATTTTTAATTTATAAAACACATGTACTATTTTATTATATCATTTAATTAACAAAACATAAATAAATAAATAAATAAAGACATATTCCTATTTTAATTTCTAATTTTATTCTATTGAGATGAAATGAAATGGAATTAAAGATTATAATAGGAATATATCTTTTTTTATGTTTATTTTTACAATAGGAAGTTTCTCCAATTTTCTTAATTGTGTTAAAATAATATGGTATTTAGGGATGACAATGGATTTCCACGGGTACAGATAATACTATTATGCTATCTTATCCATTGGACACAAATAATATTCATACTTTATTGATATCCATGCGGATATCCATTTAACAGGATATTTGTTAGATTTTTAAGTATATGTAGGTATTAGTAAATATCTATTGGTATCATCTTTTAAATTAAAAAATAAATATTTATATACAAAAAATTATATTTTTATTGCATCTCTTATTTTGTCAACAAAAAAATAGTAACACATACAAATATTATACATTAACATATAAGTAAAATATATAACAAAATTCTATTATAAAAACTATTAATACATTAAAAAAACTATTAGAACATATTCATTTTACTAATTTACCATCGGGTACAAATATTTGCAGGTATAAATAGCATTACATCCATATCCATCAACTAACAGGTACTTAGAATATTTATTTATTTTACGTACAAATATTTGTTAAGCTACCTCTCTCGTACCCATAGCAGATTTTATCTACAAATATTTGAGGCTGCATTTTTTTTTCTCCATCTCTAATAATATTTAGTGATTCAACAACTTATTTCAGTTCAAACGTGAATAATGGGTATTAATACTTAAGTACTCAAAGAATACATATATATAGATTAAAGTTGTTATCCTCACAGATACGAGCTCTGTTGGGGTTGATCGTAAGTCCCACATCCTTTAGTGTGGGAGAATAAGGAGAAGGTGAAGGCTATATATTGGACTTTGATCCTTTGTTTTCAAAGGCACCAATCAACAATAGCACTTTAAGTTTGTATCTGACTTAGTTTAAATATTTGCTTTGTAAGAGTGTTGTTGTACTGGGGTGTTGGGTGCGAGTAAGAGAGAAGTTTGTGTGTTGTAACAATTTTCACATAGTGTTAATTCTCTGGTTGCCGGTTTAGGCAGCGGCCGTGGTTTTTTCTCCGGTTTTGGAGTTTCTACGTTATATTCTTGTGTTGTGATTGTGTCTTTATTTTTTTTTTAACTTATGCTATTTTTCCCAACAACTGGCATCAGAGCTCCTAGTTTGGAGGTTCGGTGGGATAATTTTTCTTAGTATGCTCTGTGGTTGCAGCTTTGTCTGATCTTCCACATCAGAAAAGAATTATCCTTGGTATTGTTAGGGGAAAGGTGATACTGTGAAAGTGTTGTTTAGGGAGGTTCTGGCTAAGGAAATACTTGGTATTTAAGCGTGTCTGTTGTGACCCACCTCTCTTTCTTGGGAACTTACCTGATACAAAGTTTACAGTCTGCGTGCAGCTGCTATGTCTTATTCAAACGTTATGAAGTTTGACATAGAGAAGTTTGATGGAAGAATCAACTTTGGCTTGTGGAAAGTACAAGTCAATGATGTGCTTATACAATCAGGATTACACAAGGCGTTGAAATGAAAGTCTGGGCATGTGAAGATAAATTGTCCAGGTGGAGCAGAATCTGAAAAAGACTCTGAGACAAGTGCTGACAAGGTCTCCCTTGTTTTGGGAGATGATGGTGATCTCATTTAGAAGATAAAGTTTGTCCTTATGGTATTTCCGCTATACCATCAAAAAGGACAAGTTATTGCTAGCGGATTTAGAACAGCACACGGGCATTGGTTTGGCATTGATGCAAGGTGTGTGGTGATGTGTCGATGGCTGAAGAACTTCATGGAAGCCAACATGGGAATTGCACCATAAATTTCAGCTAGGTTTCGACATGAGAAAATTCTTGGAATGGTTTAGTTCCAAGTGGAGAAAATTCTTGGAATGGTTTAGTTCCAAGTGGAGAAAATTCTTGGGATGGCT
Organism: Cicer judaicum; assembly: GCA_037974835.1. Classification (NCBI taxonomy): domain Eukaryota; kingdom Viridiplantae; phylum Streptophyta; class Magnoliopsida; order Fabales; family Fabaceae; genus Cicer; species Cicer judaicum. The sequence goes on along the minus strand of JBBPBS010001075.1, from coordinate 4,887,568 downwards.
TAGTTCCAAGTGAAGTGTACTTTTTATGGTGGAGTATGATTGTCGGTAAGACAATGGAAGCGGAAGCTGTAACTCTTACAATCAAGGTGCAGATTGTTGGGGTTGATTGCAAGTCTCACATCCTTTAGTGTAGGAGAATAAGGAGAAGGCCAAGGCTATATATTGGACTTTGATCCTTTGTTTTCAAAGGCACCAGTCAGCAATAGCACTTTAAGCTTGTATCTGACTTAGTTTAAATATTTGTTTTGTAAGAGTATGGTTGTACTAGGGTGTTGGGTGTGAGTAAGAAAGAAGTCTATGTGTTGTAACAAATTTCACATAGTGTTATAACAAATTTCACATAGTGTTAATTCTCTGGTTGCCGGTTTAGGCAGCGGCCGTGGTTTTTTCTCCGGTTTTGGAGTTTCCACGTTATATTCTTTTGTTGTGATTGTGTCTTTATTTTTTTTTTAACTTATGCTATTTTTCCCAACAAGCTCAACTATACAGACAAGTACTATAGTACTCTATCAAGACATACTCATTGCAATCCTTAAACTAAGGATTGAAACTTTATGTGGAGACTAACACGAAATATCATTTCTTCAAGTGGAAATCTGAGTAGAAGAGGTGTGCCTCTTGACATGATCGATATATATGCCCACATTGCTTTGAGATGGAAGAATCAACTAAGCATTTGTTTATCCAATGTCATTTAGTTATCTAGGTTTAGTTTACACACCCTTTAGAGATTTGCCCGTCAAACAAGATTGCTTTAAATTTGTAGTTATTTAATTGGCTCTCTTCTAAGGATAACTAATTGTGTAATCGTTTTGTGTAATGGTGCAATATGGCTACTTATGATCTTGCCAATGTTGTAAAAATTATTGGGTCTCAGTACTTGGGTAGGAAATGCCCTATTGATGGTGTTATCCTTGTTTTCTTCTTGCTTTTTCTTGTAATGAAATTGCGGATTAATGAAGAAAAATATTGATGAATAAAATTTATTTAACATGACGTGTTACTATACATTTTTGTGTGTGTTTATTTTGTGGGTTAAAATATTGATAAATAGGAACTAATTTATTTTTCTATTGGAGAGATAGACTTCGAGGTTTTTTTTTTCTTTCTAATACTCCATATCTCAAAAATATTTATCAAATTATTCCTTTTTCAAAAATATCATTTTTTTTCTCTTACAAGTCGCATTTGCAAATGTGTACTTTCTTAAGAAAGTACACATTTGTAAATGGCAACTTTCTTAAGGAAGTCCGCATTTGCAAAGACAACTTTTTAAGCACTTTTTCAAAAAAAATTCAATTTTTTTTCAAATAAACAAATATATATATATATATATATATATATATATATATATATATATATATATATATATATATATATATATATGTAATTCATATAAATACATAGACACAAATTTTAAATTACATAGACTGATTAGAGTTGTCTGTGTCATTTGGACAATATTTTCGAGTATGATCAGTTAACCGATATAGTCCGCATTTTGTTAGCACTTTTTCTTTAACGACCATTTCAGTTCTAATACGAGTACTATTTGGACGACCTTTTTTAATTCTCCGCATTTCAAGATTGGGATACAATGTTTCACCTTCATATGTGGGCCAATATCCTTCATTGGATATAGGTAGAAACTCTTCTTTGTATATGTTGAATATATTTACAACCTTGTACACGTCAGATAGATGCACTAAATAGTTTTGACAAGTGTAAGAACATGCAACTATGACATATGAACAAGGCAGTGTATAGTCTCAAATTTTCCACAATCACACCATTTTCTTTGAAGGTTGACTTCGAATGACCAATTGGTCGCACCTCTCTTGGGTTTATTGTTTCATGCACCATGAAAGAATACTCGAACATAAGCTAATGATGCATGATATTATTATCCCATTTCTACATATAAAACTCTCTATAATATGTTGATTGTACCAAAGTAGTGATTGGAAGATTGCGTGTACCCTTGAGCAATGCATTGATTGACTCAAAAATATTTTTTTTCATATGTTCCTATCGTCGATCTTGAGAATACGTCATAGTCCATTGTTCTAGGGGATATTATTGATCCATCTTAAAGCCTCTGGATTTGCCATCCTAATTTCATTACAATAATATTTTAGTGATAGTTCATTTAATGCATATCATGTTATAAATGATGTAAAAATTATCAAATTTTATAAAGTGATAAGTGGAAAATATATTGAGAAGAATTAGATTATTACCCATACAAACAAGATTTCTTTGAAGTTCTTTGTCCTTTAACTCTCTCATGAAATTCTATGCAATGTGTCGGATGTAGTACACATGTGTTGACGGAGGATCATGTGAACCATTATTTGGATTATTATAAGCACTTTTAATAGATTTGTGTCTATCTGAAATCAAACAAACGTTGACTTGAGGTGTTACGCATCTTTTTAACTTTTTTTAAAAAAACTCCAAGAAAGTACCTTCTTAATGTATATCCAAGCTTTGGGAATGCATATACTCTATTGAATCAAATATTCAACTAGACTCAAGGTGGAAGTAGTTCTTGTGCAGCACTTCCTTTTACACATTCTCAACAGCAAGAAGACGAAGATCAAGAAGAAGAAGAAGAACAAACTCATCATGTACAAAGGCATCGTCAAAATCTTGTACGTGTGACAAAACATCGGCAATGTGGTACTCAAGACCACCTTCGACATTAATTTTATCATGATTTTTGTAAAATTTGTGATGTTGTTTTTTTATGAATGAACTACATATATATATTAAAAAAAATTGCTAAAGTGTCAAGAAAATACAGACTATATCGGTTAACTGATCGTACTCGAAAATATTGTTTAAATGTTACAGACAACTCTAGTTAATCTATGTAATTTAAAATTTGTATTTATGTATTTTTATGAATTATATATATATATATATATCTCGTTAATTTGAAAAAAAATAAAATTTTCTTTTTTTGAAAAATTGTTTAAGAAAGTAGCCTTTGCAAACTCGAGTTTTTTTAAAAAATTCGTCATTTGCAAAGACAACTTGTAAAAGAAAAAAAAAAGTATGGTATATAGTTTTGGAAAAAGAATAGTTTAATAATTTTTTTTAAAATATGGATTATTGAAAGAAAAAAACACCCAAACTTCGAACTAGTATTTTTTTTCTATTGGGGAGATAAATTTTAAAATTTACTTTTCTTCTATTGTATACTGTAATTAATTAAATAAATTTAAAATAAAAAATAAACTAAAATGTCTTTTTTGGGTCGAATAAACCAAAATGCTTTGATAAACATGAAGTCTTCTAGGAAAAAGGTCGCAACGTCAATTACTATTAACACACATGGTTGAAGTTTTTGCTCATACTCACTGGGATTTGAATTGAAGTATGAAATTTTGTAATTGATATAGATTTTTTTTTACATATATTTTATTATAAATTAAAGTTGATAATAATTTCCGATCTTGCATAGGAGTGTCTCTCTCAAAATTTAAGTAATTTTTTCTTAAACAAAGATAAATTTATAAATAAATTCACAACATCTATCTTAATAACACAAAATAGATAAATTTCTATAAAATTGAAGTACTTAGAGTCCTTATGTCTTCAAATCTACAAAGTTGACAATATCAAAGTCATAGATTGTATTTGTAAATAATTGAAGTTAATTTATCAATCTAAATAAAAAAAAAATACTACAACAAGATGGAAAACACAACGCCGCACCATAATCAAGAACAAAATATGAAACCAAAATTAAATTTATGTATGCACAACTTATTTAAATAAAAAAAATATAAAAAAAAATATTCCTCAAATGTACGAAGAATAAGAGAATTAGTTAAACCTAAATCATTACTTGGATTTGAAAATGGGAGCTTTTACTTTAATAAGGAATTAGAGTACAAAAGTATCTCATGACTACTTAGACATTACAATTACGTTAGCTTCAGATGAACTTACCTATCATTTGTAGCACCTCAATCAATAATATCAATAATGATAAGCAAAACAAAATTTAAAAGAGACTAAGATAATACCCAAAGAAATATTGAAATGTGAATTGCCTAATTGCCTCATCAAAACCATCTCCTTGGAAAAGTCACTGGGATAAAATCTAAGAAGAGGGGAAAAACAATGCAATATTTGACAATAACCGACACCAAGTCATGGAAAAAAATTGAAAGTTATGTTCTATAACGATATAAGTTTTCTTTGATACAAGGGGTATATAATCGCACCAATTGAAATAAGTTATAAAATAACATGCATCAGCTAATTTATTTGCACAACTATTATACTTTCTATAATTGCTCATCGAAGTTACTAATAGAAGATGTCATACAACCTTTTAGAATGAATACTTAACAAGTAAACAGTTACTTTATAATATGAATAATATGTTACAAAGGCACATGTTTATCTTCAAAACAAATTTTGTTTCTACGTAACTAAATACTCCCAAAAAAAATTAATAATAAGCAAAAACACAACATTTTTAATATGTGATCTCCAATCCATTAAAGAAATGTCCAACATCATCAAGGAAGAAATGAAATTTACCTACAATTAATCTAAATTTAACTATATCCAAGTTCAAAGTTATCTAGCAAAAGACCATTCAAAAAAAGATGGTTAGCATTTTCAAATTATGACCACATAGACTACAACAAGAAACTTTAATAATATCTCATTTTGTCAAAACATCGTCTTTTGCAATTATATTTTGAAAATTGAAGTTCAACTCTCCATTCTACAAATTATTAGCATGAAGAAAAAATAGGCGATCATGTATTCCTTTTCAAAACACAATAAATTGACTTAAACACGCCTCTTAAGTGTCATTTAATGTAATTCAATTTTCTTTAAGAAAACGATATGTTTATTAATAGAAGTGGTCAAACAAATTAATTAAATGAAATTCTTCAAAAAAAATTAATAAATACTGTCTTAATTAGTAAAAAAAACTGTCTTAATATTTTGAAATGACAGATATTTTAAATAAACTTGTCAGATTTTTTTTTTAAATTAAATAAAAAAAAGTACTTATAATTGGATTGAGACTCTGAGAGAGTAATATAACCTAAAAATGATATACTATTTTAAAATTTGTGTAATCAATATTTAAATGTTAAAAAATAAATAAAATTTATATAAAACTATTTTTGTTAATTTCCTTTTTTTGTTTGTTTGACAAATTTAACATCACCTTATATATAATATTAAAATAGAGAAATGGAAGTTAGGATTCAGCTAAAGTTGGCTAAATAGGACATGCGATTTCTTAATTTAATTTTGGCGTTTTAGTTTTTTATATTTTTCTTTTCTTTTTGATTTGGTCTTTTATTTTAATTTTAAGTGACAATTTAATTTATGTTTTAAAATTTTAATAATATTATCTTTTTTTTTACAAAAATTTAAAAAAGTTATCAAAATTTTTAAATAAAATCTATAAAATTAATTATCATCTTCAATATAATATATAAATTTCATCAAATGCATGACTCAAATATTCAAATAAACTCATATTTTCATCTCTAATAACATCAAATTTATCAAATAAAAAATAAAAAATAAAAATAAAAAATTATTTAAAAATTAAAATTATAAATTTGACAAAATTTGCAATATTTTCTTTTTGAAAGCTTAACAAAGTGTCCAATAACACTTGCATTTTCCATATTAATTTTATTAGTGTTTTTTCTCTTACTTTTACTGTTCTCATATACATAAAAGTATACATTTTAATTAATTAATCCAAATATTTCAACTACACTTTTGATTTAGTCGATTAGACAAAATTTATGAATATTTTAAATGATTTCTGGGTTAATTTTTTTTTCTTCGTATTTTAATTGTAAAAAAGAAAGGTGTGCTGAATGACAAGTTCTGTTGTTAGTTATTATGAATTATGGGGCCCAATTTAAAAGTCAATCTCTTATTTTAACATTTTATGTACAATAATACAAAAAGTGATACTAATTTAATTTAAAAGTTACCAACATGTTAAAATAATATTAAATAAAAAACATTCTTAGTTGTTTAATCTAAACAAGAAATATTAATTTGATGTCAAATATTTAAGAGTTTAATGGGTATATAATGACAATGTGAATTTTTTTTATATTGTCATTCAATGAAAAACTACCATTTTATTACGTTACACTATCAATTTTAAAACATTTTTTTAAAAAAAAAGGATAACTTGATTAAATACATGATTTTTATTGGATATCTAGTTCATACGGATAATGCATCTCCTATTTTCTCAATATTTAATAACTTCAAACTTACACAATACTTGTAAAAAAAGTTTTTCAAATATATTTGTAAACTTAGCTCAGTTCATAAATAATATATAGTTCATAAATAATATATTGTTAAGTTGAATATTTTAAATATTTTATGAGAAGTAATATTTAAATATTTTAAATACTCACAAAACTTTATTTATGATTGTGTTTTTAAAATTAAACTTGGACATTCTAATAATTTTGTTTAGTTTGTATATCAATAGAAATTCAATTTAAAGTCCAATTTCATGGAATTAAAATATTTTTGTTATATTCAAATCTTAACTACAAATTTAAAAAGGAAACAAAGAAGATGTAAATGGAAAATTGTTATAGTTTATTTTTATTAAATAAATTGGTAAAATTACTGACATGGTCCCTTGAATTTTATTATAAGTTGTGATTTAGTCCTTTTACTTTTTTCTTTGATATCCTTTTATGTCCCTTTATTCCCTTTATTTTAAAGAAATTTAAATTTTCATCAAATCATGAAATATCTTAAAAAAAATCAAAATCTTTATCTTCAATAACAACAAGATCAAATTCCCAAATAAAAATACTCACATTTCCATCAACTTCTGCAACACTAATTTTTTTTACCTAGTAGGTGGGATCCTGAAACCTTGAAAACTCACATCTTGATCATCCTTTGTGGAATCCAATTCTCAAATGTGTTTCTAAAAATGTAATTTCTCTTTCTTCAACACAACAAAGATTCAAATTGTGATTTTTTTTTTTTTTTTGTTAAAACAAAAAATTTTGATTTATCTTTCATGAAAAATTAACCCCTTCTAATACACTCAATCGTTTTATATTTGTGACGAGATAAAAGGAAGTAATCAATTATTGAATGAGAGGAGTAATACATATTTCATTTTATTTTTGAGATTTAATACATATAGTTTAATTTTTATGTATGTAAAACATTTTACACAGTAAGCCATCACGATTATTTATGTTTGAAAATTGTGATAAATTTAAAATGTAAAAAGAATTTACATTCTTAATGTATATAAATTAAATCTTAATACATAGTTCATTCGGTCATTATTATAAACATAAAGAAAAATTACTTTTACGAAAATTGAAAAATATAATTAAAAACATTTAAACTTTAGATTTCACGTAAAACACATGTTAAATTTACTAAATTATTCATTTTTAATGTCAAACACTTAACTATCAACTTGAATTAAATATTTTGAATTAAAAGAATGTGTGTATTGAAAATAATAGTATTAAACAAATCAAAAATACTTAATTTTTATTTATAATAATAACCAAAATTAATATATATTTTTTACTTATAATAATGACCGGAGAGAATATTTCAAAAACCAAAAAAACGTTTAAAACTTTACCATTGTGTAAATTAATTAATTATAATAAAATTTACAATCTCTTAAAAATAAAAATAAAAGAAACGGAACAAAAATTAAGCTTGTATTATTTTAAAATGTCACATTATGTAGCAATGAAATAAAATAGATTTGTCTCACTGCTAAAATAATATTGTACATGTCAATCAGTGTCAAGAAGTCAATAATTAAGTATTGGAGGTGAGAACATACGCAGGTTAACATGATCCTTATGGAGCACCTCAACATGGCCAGTACACAATGGGACCAATAACTGGGATAACATATGCTAATTATTCTTAATTTAAAGTATTGATAATAATAAAATTATTAAGGATATAAAATAATTAATCATATATTACAAAACTTTACTTTCTATTATTATTATTATTATTATTATTAATTTTTTTTGAATTATTAGCAAGTTTCACATTTTCTATTATTTAGTTGACTTACAATTTGTCATCTTTCTTTTATCAAAAATAAAATTAATAACTTTTTTTATTATCATTTCCGTAATTTTTCAAATTACTATCTGATTAGTCACTTTAAATACATAATTTAACAGATTAAAAAATAACTTAAATACTAAAAAAATATGAAAAAATTAATTAATAAAAATATTTTTATAATTAAAAATGCTGATGTTTTGTTTTATTGATGTGGCATTTGATAACTTTATAAATGAGGTTGACCGGACATTTTTGAATTATTAAAACAATTAATTTTAATTTATTTTATTAGCTAAAAACTTAAAATTAATTAATTTATCTGAAGATGCAATTACCCAAAACACAAATCTAGATTATTCAAAACACAGTATACCTAGGTTGTTCTTATCAAATCCCCAAATAAATATAGGTTGTTCTAACAAAAAAACGAAGCTGCTCATATTACTTAATTACTTATTTCAGAATGTTTTTAAAATTAATTTTTTTTTTATAATTCTATAATATTTAAAATTATTATGTTTTTATTTTTATTTGATTAATCACCTTAAACACACAATTTAAAAAATTTAAAAATAACTTAAATATTAAAAACTTTAAAAAAGTTAATTAAAAAATTATTTTTTAAATATTATTATCTATTTTTTAAAAATATTTAAAATACTCTCTTCAATAAAAT